>CACSLK010027796.1:344867-355308 GCA_902706635.1 Striga hermonthica
GATAAAGTTCAATACTGTGCATGTTGTTTGACGTTCCTAACAGAACCCAACAAAAACCCTAACTCCCTTTCATTCTATACTCTCCTCCATTACTGTTGCTGCTCTCTGAGAGCAGCTCTCTTCATCTCCTTCACATACTGACTTGAGCGTCGGAGGCTCTACGCTGGAAACCCCTCTGGCGTTGAGTTCTTGCAGGTGTTCTCGCAGTCCAGCAACGGTTCGAAGGCGATCGAGTCAGATCTGAGCTCATTTCCAACAGTTCATTTCAGATCTAAGCTTGTTTCCATTGATTCACTCCAGATCTGAGAGGACACCCATCACCTACCTAGTCACAGGTGCGTGTAAGAGCCTCTAACCGAATTTCAAGGGAATATTCAGAGGAATCATCATCCCATGTGCAGAGGACACATTGCGAGAATGAATTGGTTGACAAAGACAACCACCTCTGACAACCCCCAGCACCACCTCTGACATATGCGCGACATGTCAGAGTACGGACGGGCAACTGGGACAGCCAGCTCACCATACCCAGGCAGCTCTTAGGTCAGGTATCTCACCCCTATATAAAGGGGGGTGAGCCTTTCTTCCTACACACGATTTCCATTATTCAACTCAAGTATACTCATACAAATACTTACTTAAGCATCGGAGGCTCTTCACTGGAAAAACCCCCCGGTGTGAGAGTTATTTGCAGGTTTTCGGCATTCTACCGGCGAGGACAAGAAGCGATCTATCTCAAACCGGGCCAGGACGCTCAAACATGCATTATTGGCGCCGTCTATGGGAACTTTGTTCGAAGAGTTGTGTTTGAAGCTCAGCTATGGCGGACGGAATTCCCAGAACCAATTTACAGTCGACATTCGATAACGCTTGGACGACGAGCAAGCCATTGGGGCAGGGCCCTCCTCTGGGTTTATCTGGCCCTTCACAGACGCGGTTACTTCTACACATGTCCTTCAAGGTGTGGGAACACTGACGGCGGTTCTCGGAGGAGACACAAGCTCCAGTCGGGACCAGGAAGCTCGTGCAGCAGCCGCGGTGGCGATGTCGCCGCTGCCGTAACCAAACCCAGTAGGTGTGCAACTAGGGAGACCGATGGCACAAGGAGGAGAACCACCACTGGCGGATGTGCAAGTCCCGGGTCAGCAGATGGTGGCGATGACCAGGGAGGAGATGCAGAGGATGGTGATGGGCGCGGCGACGCAGATGGTCCAGCAAGCCACAAATCACACATCTCAGGCTACGACTGCACCGACTGTGGTGGTAGGAGGCCAGGATGAGGATGTGTCCAGCTATGGAGGTGGAGGAGATGTAAGGGATCGTGCGATGGAGAGGATGGCGGAGCAGTTGCGCTAGTTGCAAAATAAGGTTGAAGGGAGGCCAGAAAGAAGAGCTCAAGGACATCCTTTCTCGAGGGAGATTCTTACGACACCCTTGCCGAATAATTTTTGGGAGACCAACTTGGTGTTTGACGGGTAATCTAATCTGTCGAGGCATGTGAGAACTTTTAAAAATATGGCAGTGTTGCATGGATATTCTGATTCTCTGTGTTGCAGGGCTTTTTTATCGACCTTGCGGGGATGGGTGCTCGATTGGTTCCATCAGCTGCCCCCGGGGTCGATCGCCAATTTCGAGGATTTCGCTAGCAAACTCACCAATCAGTACTCGAGCGCGGTGGCTCAGGAGAAGACGTATTTGACCCTGATGGCGATGAAGCAGGGAGAGAAGGAATCACTGAGAAAGTATGTTGCTCGATACAATCAAACATGTTTAGAGATACACTCGGCGTCTGATGAAGTGAAAGCAGGGGGATTGATAATGAGTCTTCGAGCGGGTCCTTGCCGAACTTCGTTGTCGAAAACCCCTGCTCGATCATACGAGAATGTGTTGAAGAGGTGTAGGAAGTATATCAATCTGGAGGAGATGGAGGTGGAGTTTTCCAAGTTGGAGAGAGCTACTCAACCCGAGACAAAGAAGGAGAAGAGCCTACCAAGAGGAGGTCACCCAGGAGGAGTTCGCCCAGGCGGGGTGGACCAAAAGGGGGATCCTCCAGAAGAGATGGGCGAGATGCGAAATAGGTGAAGCGGGACGATCGGTGGCAGGGGAGGCCACTGTTATGTGAGAGGCAGAGGTACCATAATTTCATGCCCTTAAGGAAAGATATGGGGGAGGTACTCGAGGCGATGGAGCAGAAGATGGCGAGCGAGGATGTGACCTGGCCGAAGACGAGGTTTAAGGGCCCAACTCGACATAGGTCGGATATTTATTGTTGGTTTCATAGGGATTATGGACATACCACGGAGAATTGTAGACATTTGAAAGGACGAGATCGAGCGATTGATTCGGGCAGGACACCTGAAGGAGTTTGTTTATCACGATAGAGTGAAGGGGAAAGGAAGGTGGAGGTGTCGAGAGGACTCGGAGGAGAGGAGTGATCGAGATGAAGATGGCGATGATGAGTCAAGGGGAGGGAGAGATGGTCGAGGAAAGAAGCTGAGAAAAGGGGATGGAGATAAAAGAGGGCAAGGAGGTGAGGCACCTGTGAAAAGGGGGACGATTTAGATGGTTTCAGGAGGACCAACGGATGATGACTCAAATAATTCCAGAAAAGAGCATGCTCGAGCGGTAAAGAGAAAGGTGGAGGAGGTAGGAATTACGGCTCGCATGCCGGAGATAAGTTTTAAGGCGGAGGATGCTGAGGGAGTGGTGCCACATAATGATGCTTTGGTGATTACCGCGGAGGAGGCAGGTTTCGATGTGAAGAGAGTGTTTATTGATACCAGGAGTTTGGTAGACGTGATGTTTTATGACTGTTTCGTACAGATTAACAAGGAGCTGAATATGGAGTTGAAACCAGTGGCCACGGATCTTTATGGTTTTAAAGGAGGCGAAGTAGTGCCGATGGGCGAGATTAGTTTGCCGGTTGCATTGGGGTCAGGGATGACAAGGAAAGTGCAGATGGTGAGATTTGTGGTCGTGGGGGCTGAATCATCTTACAATATCATTATGGGGAAGACGAGCTTGAATGCATTCCAGGTGGTAGTGTCAACGTACCACATGACGATCAAGTATCCAGTGGGCAAAAACGTTGGCCAGATCGCAGGGTATCAACTTACCTGGAGGAGCTGTTACCAGACGACGGTAAGTAACAACAAGCAGTTGGCGAAGAGGCAGGTTAAGTCGAAAGAGGAAGAGATTAATCGACCGGGTGGGTCAAGGTCAAGGGAGGAAAGGCAGAGAGCGGAGAAGGCTAAGGAGAAGGTGGATATCCAACCAGGTGAGAAAATTGAGGAGATTCAGATGGTCGAAGGGTATGTGGAGAGGAAATTTAGAATTGGGAAGGAGCTGGAGGAGCCAATTAGGTCGAGGCTGATTAGTCTAGTGAGGGAGTTCACGGACATTTTTGCCTACATGGTAGAGGAGTTGACAGGGATAAGTGCGGAGGTGATTGAGCACCGTCTAAACATCAACTTCAGTGTGAGACTGGTGAAGTAGAAGAGAAGGCACCACATAGCGGAGATGGATAAAATTATTGAGCAGGAAGTTGAGAAGTTGTTGGGAGCGTGGCATATCAAGGAGATTCAATTTCCTGAATGGTTAAAAAATACAGTGATGGTGTCGAAGGCCGAATAGAAGTGGAGGATGTGCATTGATTTCCATGATCTAAACAAAGCATGCTCGAATGATTTATACCCGCTTCCACAGATCGACCAGCTGGTCGATTCAACTAATGGATGTGAACTGCTGAGCTTGATGGATGCCTCCCCGGGATACCATCAAATTCCCTTGGCGAGAGAGGATAAGAAGGGGGTAAGTTTCGTGACGAGTCGAGGAACTTATTTTTACGTGGTGATGGGCTTAAAAAATGCAGGTGCCACGTATCAAAGGTTGGTAGACAAATTTTTTAAGGAGCAACTGGGGAGGAATATGGAGGTGTACGTGGATGATATGTTGGTGAAAAGTAAGGAGGAGGTGGATCATGTGTAGGACTTGAGAGAGACGTTCTTAACATTGAGGAGGTATGGGATGAAGTTGATGTTAGAGGTATGCTGTAAAAGCGATGTTTTGCAGATTCTATCAATTCCATTTTGATCTGGCCATCATATTTCGGTCAAAGTACATATGCTTGCAGTTTATTTATTTATGCAATACATACTCCATGTCTTATATTGAGGTAGTGTGGTTCGAAGAGTTTCGAACAGAAAGATCACCAATCGGTTCCTTATAAGACTAAACTATTCATTCACAGTCTAGACTACAGTGAGACCCCACTTGGAAAAAGACTGTAATGTATTCTTGATTCAGTTGGTCTTTGACTGAAGGATTACACTAGAACTTATGTTAAGTGTTGAACAGGACCACGGAAGGATAAGGATATGAGTCTCACTGACCGTTGTTGTAACCTAGACCTTCAGTGATTGATGCGTTCTCTTAAGCTGTAAGATAATATAAAATAGGCATATATTTTTATTTCTTATTTATTTGATTTACCAAGTGATTCCTATTTTATTAGGATGACATATGAGGTATTTTGGTAAGTAAGAATAATTATATTATGTGCTATTATAAATTATTTACGGTCATTATGATCAAGTGCGCTGGATTGATGACGTCCCCGAAATGAGCTCAGGAAGTAACATTATGTTAAACCCTGCAGGTAGACGATTGTCTGACATAATGGTTAAGGTCTGAGTGGTACTAGTTTCGGAAATGAATAAGAAGTTGATTAATTATTTTGTCAGTAATTTAATTAATCAACGAACGTTATATCTTAAACATAGGGAGGTAAATCGATCAATCGGATTAATATTATTTAATCATGGAGGCTCGATTTTATTGGTAAAATAGTGGCTAAATGGGGAGAGCAATAATATTACTCTAGTGGGATGTTTTATTATTTAATTCCATTAAATAGGAATTAATTTTATTACATATTAATTAATTAATTAGGAGAATAAAATTCCTACTAGAATCTTCTCTTGGGATTAGGAAACTTGGGAGTCTTTTAGAAGAGGGAGATTAGTACGAAATATATTTTCTACATTATATTATTAATTGGAGTAAAATTAGGCTTCCTAAATTAGGGATTAATTTTATTCCATGATTATTAATTTAATTAGAAAAGATATTCCTACAAGGATCTTCTCTAGTGGTAGGAGACTTATGAGTCTTCTAGAAGATGGAGATTAGTAGGAGATTTCCTTCCTACATTAAATTAGTATTGGAGTAGAATTAAGATTCTAGGCCTAATAGAATAAGCCCATATTTAGCACCTCCTTAAGGTCCCTAATACAGCCTATAAATACACCATGTCCCAACCTCTCCTACATGTTGTCTTGGCCAATTTTTCTCTTCTACATACACGAGAGAATTACATCGTTCGAGAGTTAGGGGGATTCGATTAAACGCTCCACCAAGTTTAATCGAAGTAGGTGTTTAGCTAATCCGTTAGAAGGCTTTTGGGTACAATTTATTCGAGCCTTTATATTTATATTTTTCGGTCATTATCACCATCTCATCGCCACCTGTCGCCGCCGTCGACAACCGCCGGAAAATCCCATCGCCGCCGGAAGCCGTCCGTGACCAGCCGATCGCAACCGCGAGTCGCCACCCGCAGTCGCGCCCAGCCAGTCGCCGTCCCAGCTCCCGCAGCGACGCCCAGGACCACCGCACGAAGGATCGACGCCCGTTCGTGTAGCACCGCGATCGCCGATCATTCCCAGGACGCAGTCGCGCACCGCCCGTTCGCTCATGCTGCTCGCTGTCGCCGATCGCGAGATCCCAGCGCGCGCCAGTTCACGCGCGCACATTCCTCGCACGCCCAGGAGTCCTGCTGCCCATGCCCGCGTTCGCCCATTCGCCAGCGCTCATCCGCATCCCAGCAGTCCCGCGCGTACGCCCAGCGCCCGACGCGCCCCGCCTGCGATCTGCGTACCCGCACGCTGCCAGTGACCGACGCCCGAGACCGCCTGCTGCAACCCGACGACTGAGACTGAGCAAACGTGCGACTGAACCTCGTTTGACGTGTCGATTAGAATCGACTAAAGGCCAAACCTATCCGCCCATTAGGTTGTGGTGTTCAGACGAACTTCATCAACGGTACTCTACATCATCTCAGAGTCGGCAAAAATTTTAAAAGGTAAACGTCCATATCCTAACTATAGATTCCGCTGCGTTAGGATTTATTTCGATAAGTTCAACACTGTGCATGTTGTTTGACGTTCCTAACAGAACCCAACAAATGGTATCAGAGCCCAGGCTTAATGCAAACTCGTGCACAATTTGAATTTTGGACTTTTCCCGTCTACATGAATTATGTGCGTACGGACGCAGCGGCATAGTAGATTAGAAATTTCAATAAGTTTTTGCAGGTGTTTCGAATCTGACTATTGTGGCCCGTATGTATGGATTTTAATTCATGTTGAATGTATGCTGTTTTCAAAGCCTTAGACATGTCAAGGAATTTTTTTGGGTTGGTGAATGCTTGTAATAAATTATTCACGCGGTGGGACATCGCATAGTTTATTGCTTTCATAGAAACTCATGTACGACTCTTGCGTGGGTCATAGGATGGATTATGTAATTGTTGTTTATATTATTCGTTATTGATCCGGCGGGCGTGGACCAACCTTGATGGGACGAGGCGATAAACACGTACACGGATGCCATGGTGATGATCCAATGGCGACTTTCCCGGAGACAACCAATTTAGTGGGAGTCACTGCAAAAGGGGAGTTCCAATACCTGAAACGGAGGACACACTCAACAAGGACATGACTGTGTTTTCTCCGTAACATTGGATATTGATTAATGGCCATGATAGTTGGATTATAGTTCCTAGTTTATTATTGCTCATTAATCATGCATGTTATATGTGATTGCTTATGTGCAAATACAAACATGTTTAGAAAATCCCATGAAATAAAAATTATATTAATTGTGCAATGGGTTGAAATAAATTACATCCAAGGCCTCCATTATAGGTATGTCAGTGAAGTGATTTAATTCGAGCCCAAAGGAAATTTTATTTCACAGTTCACAAGGACGAATCTCCTTCGGGATGGTTATAGTGAGCTATTTCAAAAGCGTACGGGACACCCAAAGGTGGACATATAATTTTGGTAGTAAACTTAGTACCAATTAATGGGTTATGCTTAAAGTGCAAATAATTACGATAGTCCCAAAGGACAAGGTCGTTTTTATTCTTTTATAAAGTTAATTGCGCTGGCCAAAAGATGAAATCGACTATTAGTTAAGTATTTCTCGGCAGTATGTGAAGCTAATGGGATTTATCCCTCCTCTTGCGAATGTTTGAACCGTAGACGTCCACACTCAGTGGCCTGCGGGGATTCGCTGTTTTGAGGTGTTGGTGAATTTATTTGAAAATGTTAAATGGGATCAATATTTGATGTATAAATTCAAAACTACTTGATTGAGTAAAGACTATGTTTGCATGATCCTAGGAATTCAAAATGACTTTCAATCCGTTGTCTGTAATTCTAAAAGAAAACAAACTTGTTGGTCCCAATTATATTGACTGGAAAGGAACTTGGATACAGTGTTAATTGTTGAAGGGTACAAATTTGCTACTGTTGAGGCTTGTCCGGCTGTGCCTGCTGACAATGCACCAGACTAAGAGAAAGAGGAGTGCTCGGTGGAAAAAGGCTGATGAGATGGCGAAGTGTTACATCTTGAGATCTTTGTCAAATGTACTTCAATATCAACATCAGTCTATGAACACTGCAGTAGAGATGCTTCTCAATCTCAAGGAGTTAATTGGTCATCAGCCGCGGGCTGCCCGACAAGAGGCCATGAGGGTTCTGATGAACATGACCATGCGCGAGGGCACTCCCGTAAGGGAACATGTTCATGTTATGATGGCCCAGCTGAATGAGCTGGAGGTTCTTGGGGCTTGTATTGATGGGGAAACCCAGGTCGATATAGTGCTCCAGTCTTTGCCAAAGAGCTTTGAGCAATTCCGGTTGAATTACAACATGAACAAGATGTTAATGACTCTTTCGGAACTTGTCTCTGAACTTCAGTCAGGAGAGGGCCTGTTTCGTCAGAAGACCCAAGCTATGGTGGCCCAGCGGGGAGAAGCTTCCACTTCTAAGGCTCCTAAGGGCAAGAAGAGGAAGAAGTCCGCAGGAAAGGGCAAGGCGGTCATGAGTGACGAGCAACCTCGACAAAAGCAAAGAATTCGAAGGGCAAGTGCTACATTTGTCAGCAGAAAGGACACTGGAAGGCAAACTTCCCTCTTCCCAAGAAACCCGACAAAGGTACACCTTTTGCTTTAGTCGTTGAAACATGTTTAGTGGTGTTATCTACCAGTACCTGGTGTGTAGATACAGGGGCCACTAATCATGTCTGCAATTTATTGCAGGGGTTCCAGGAAACCAAGCAACTTAGGGAAGGAGTAGTTACCATCTACTTGGGCGATGCTAGTAGAGCGTCTGCAGTGGGAGATGTCTATTTAGATTTTGGCTTAGATAGGTTTCTAGTTTTGAAAGATTGTCTTTATGTTCTTAGTTTTAGAAAGAATTTAATTTCAGTTTCTAAGTTGTTTATGAACGGTTTTTCCGCTACGTTTGATAATAAAGTTGTTATTTGTTTTGGCAAAAAGTTCATATGTTCTGGTTCATTAGTTGACAATCTATACATTCTAGAATATAAGTCATCTCCACTGCAACAGAAACAATTACTTAATTCATCATCTAATCTGAATAAGAGAAAGGAACCTTCTAAAATGAATGAAACATATCTTTGGCATCTAAGACTTGGTCATATTAACCTTAGGAGGATTCAAAGGTTGATAGCAGACGGGCCCTTGGGGTCGTTAGAAGTCGAGGCTTTTCCAACTTATGAGTCTTGCCTGGAAGGTAAGATGACTAAGAGGGTTTTTAGTTCAAAGGGGCATAGAGCTGAAGATGTGCTAGGGCTAGTTCATTCCGATCTATGTGGTCTTATGAGTGTTCAAGCGAGAGGTAGTTTCGAGTACTTCGTTACGTTTATCGATGATTACTCGAGGTATGGGTACATTTTCCTTCTGCACCGCAAGTCTGAATGCTTTGAGAAGTTCTTGGAGTATAAGGCAGTTGTGGAGAAGCAGTTAGAAAAAAGTATCAAGTCATTACGATCAGATCGTGGTGGCGAATATCTCTCGAATGAATTTAGGAGCTACTTGACGGATAATGGGATTACGTCCCAGCTGACTGCGCCTGGCACGCCTCAGCAGAATGGCGTAGCAGAATGGAGGAATAGGACTCTTATGGAAATGGTTAGGGCAATGATGAGTTATAGTACATTACCAGATTCGTTTTGGGGATATGCCCTAGAAACAGCGGTATACATTCTGAATAGAGTACCTTCTAAATCAGTACCGTCTACACCATTAGAGTTGTGGTCTGGGCATAAGCCTAGTCTAAGGCATCTCAGGATTTGGGGTAGTCCAGCACATGTGCTAAGAACCGATACTGATAAGTTTCAGTATGGAACCGAGATCAGAAGTAAGGCTGTTTGTGGGATATTCTAAGAAAATGAAAGGTGATCTATTTTATAGTCCTGAGGACCAGAAAGTAATCGTTAGCACAAATGCTAGGTTCTTGGAAGAAGACTATGTCTTAAGCCCAGTAGTAGACATGTTCTTGAGGAGTTAAAGGGAGTGAGTACTTCAATACCGAGTGCGCTAGATGTTACACCACAAAATACTGCAACACGTATCGCTGATGATGCACCTGATGTTGGGTTCTGTTAGGAACATCAAACAACATGCACAGTATTGAACTTTATCGAAATAAATCCTAACGCAGCGGAATATATAGTTAGGATATGGACATTTACCTTTTAAAATTTTTGCCGACTCTGAGACGATGTAGAGTACCGTTGATGAAGTTCGTCTGAACACCACAACCTAATGGGCGGATAGGTTTGGCCTTTATTTTATTCTAATCGAAAGTTCCAACGAAGCTTGGTTCACACGGCACCCAGGTCTCGGCGTCGAGATGCAGCGGACGGTCATGCGCATCGGGCGCGGGTCGATGGTAGGTACGCGGGTCGCAGCGGACAAGCACTGGCAGCGTGCGTGTTGCGGACGTGCGCTGGCGATGCACTGGGAAGTCGTGCGTGTGACCTGGGCGTGCGGGACTGGCGGTTGAACGCACGCGGGCGTGCTGGACACAGAATCCTGGTCGCGAGCAGACTATTGCGCGCGTTCTCCTTGTACGCGGGCGACGTTGGATCGGCGACTGGCGGCAACAGGCGAGCAGGGGCGCTGCGCGAATAGGCGTGTGATGCCTAGGCTTATCGCACGGTGGTGTTGGGCGTTGCTGGTTGTCACTGAAAACGGACGTCGGGCTTGGCGATGCGCGCCTGCTTGCGGTAGCGGGCGGCTGCGCTCGGCTGGGCTCGGGCAGCTTCCGGCGGTGGTTGGCAAATTCCGGCG
>CACSLK010027796.1:365478-386239 GCA_902706635.1 Striga hermonthica
TCCGCGTACGATACTTTGATGACTTATGATGTTTTTGATGACTTTTGACGAATTTATTACTTTTGACGAACTTTTAAGAAATTAATGTTTTCAGTAACCGGACGTTTTTATTAAAATTAAAACAACGGTTTTCTAAGTTAAGTCATGACTTTTAAAGGTAGCACCCCGAATCAGTTTTCGCAAAGTAAAAGGCTTTATTTTAAAAAAAAAACTTTGCGAATTTTAGCGCACTCTGATTTTACAGTAAGGAGGGGTGTTACACTTTTTCCAAGTGGGGTCTCACTGCCAGTCTGACTGTGAACAAATAGTTTAGTCTTATAAGGAACCGATAGGTGATCTTTCTGTTCGAAACTCTTCGAACCACACTACCTCAATATAAGACATGGAGTATGTATTGCATAAATAAATAAACTGCAAACATATGTACTTTGACCGAAACATGATTGCCAGATCAAAATAGAATTGATAGAATCTGCAAAACATAGCTTTTACAGCATACCTCTAACAATCTCCCACTTATGCTTTATAAGCTCATGGCTAAACAAAATAACCACAATTTCTTTCAATCTAATTCTCAAAGACTAGTCTACTATGTTGCCCTAACATCTGACTCCCATTCCTTCTACGTGTCTCGTAAAGACTTTCGCCGGTAGGCTCTTCGTAAAAGGATCTGCTAGGTTGTCCTCTGATTGTATCTTGGCAACAACGAGTTCTCCTCGTCCAACGATTTCTCATATCAGGTGGTACATGCACTCTATGTGTTTACTCGCTTTATGAGTCCGTGGCTCCTTCGAATTTGCTACTGCTCCGCTGTTGTCACAGAATACTGTGATTGCAGTGGGCAAACTCGGTACCACATCAAGGTCGAGGAGAAAATTCTTGAGCCAGACAGCTTCTTTTGTTGCGTCTGAGGCTGCTACATACTCAGCCTCCATGGTTGAGTTCGCCACGCATTTCTTCTTGACACTCCTCCATACTCTGGCTCCTCCTCCTAAAGTAAACACAAACCCTGAGGTTGACTTGCTTTCGTCCCGATCTGCTTGGAAGTCAGAATCGGTGCAACCCAACGGAAGCAATTCATCTGCTTGGTAAATCAACATGTACTCCTTAGTCCTACGTAGGTACTTGAGTATATGCTTTACCGCAGACCAATGTTCTGGTCCTGGATTACTCTGATATCTTGTTACCATGCCCACGGCATAACAAATATCAGGTCGCGTGCACAACATAACATACATAAGGCTTCCTACTGCCGATGCATAAGGAACTGCCTTCATGTCCTCTATCTCTTGAGGCGTCTTCGGAGACATCCTCTTAGATAGAGGTATTCCATGCCGAAAGGGTAAATCCCCTTTTTTGGAATCCTGCATGTTGAAACGCTTTAGGACAATGTCTATGTATGTGGATTGGGATAGGCACAACTTTCTTGTAACACCCCGCTTTTCGTACATTGAATTTCTAGAATAATTTTTTCTTTTTATAAGACATTTGAAAACTTTACTTGGAACTCAGGGTGCTACTCACTTTGGAAAACATTGCATACATAATCCTTTCATAAACATTAAAACTTTTCATGAACATAAACATTTCATACATGAACATTCATTGCGTTGCCTTGAGAACTTACACTTTAACTTGACTTGCATGAACCATGATTTATTTCATAAAATAAACTTTGCATAGCGGATGCTTTTGAAACATAAGTTTCATAAACATAAAAACATGTGACCACCCTCGCCATCGCTCCTTTGCCAGCTCGCCAAAACCTGGGTGTGGAAAACAAATGGGGTGAGCATTTTCACTTACTCCGTGAGAGATCCCTCTACGTTATCATCCTAATCAACTATAAAGCATGAAATCATTTTCGTATACTCCACATAATCATGAGCTCCCGACGAGTGGTGACCCACAAGTCGAAAGACTTTCTTGCTTTTACAACACTATTAGACAACTAAACACTAGAGTCTTTGCATGCAGGCGATTACATTCTTGTCACACTCCCATCACTCATCAAACTTCTTATACCACTTTATGGTGGTGGAAGAACAATGCCTCTCGCAGATGGCACGGCCAGATAGACTTGATGAGAGTACCTTTCAATAGGTTGAAGGAAGATAGCCTTTCACTAGGCTCCGTACAGTCTTATCGACGGGGACAACCGTTCGAAGAGTGCACCAACGGAGGTTACACATAATCACTTACACCCTCTAACCCTAGCACTTAGCTACCCTCTAGAGTTATAGTCCGTGAACCTTGGTACTGCAACAAATGACTTGCTCGAATGTTGGAACATTGAATAAACATGAGTACTATGCAAGCTACTTAACTTCATTCATAGCATAGATAATTAAAGAGGATTAATAAAGTAGAACTTCCCCCACCTTTTCAGTAGAATGCTCGGCTTAGACTTGAACTTGAAAGAAATCTCGAAGGCTCGACTCCTCGTAAAACTACATTCATTGGGGTCATGTCGTAGTGTCTTAACATAGAACTTATTCTTATACTTATACTTATAATCATACATAAGCTTTAGAAAAACTTTGCTCGCTTGGCTTCGCCTTGCTTGCATTCTTTTGAAAACATTCTTACTATAAAATATTTGGACAATCGAACTCTTAGCTTGCTTGCTTACGGATACTATTCTCATCGCCTAAGGTTCATCATGATCTCACTCAATGCTTTACAGCTCATACATGTCACATAAGCATGCTTTATAAACATAAGACTCACTTAAACAATTACACTTAATTCTTTGACAAAAACTAACACGTGCTGCATTTTTAAAACGAGCATATCTTTCAACATACAAGTCGCATTAACATGATTCAAGTCTCATATTGCTCCTAAGACATGGTACTACAACTTTTATTTAGCACTCAAAAGCAAATAAGGTCATATATATGGTCCAAAACCAGAAAACATTCAAAGCTAAAACGCAGTCCAGAAATTTAAAATAAATTCATGCGCAGTTTTACGAAAACAGGTATCATTCACTACTCGGACCATATTTTTTCTTGATTCCAGAACCACATGAAAGATAACACATAGAACTACAATTTCAGTGAAGACTTCAGGTTCATTTGAACACATTATCATATCATAAACACACAAAACATCCAAACCTAACTGCAGCCGGATTTAAGAAAAACTGCTCGCGCAGTCAATTTTGTAAAAATCATAACTTATTCGTTTTAAATCGAAATCACACGATTCCAAAGCTCACGTAAACAAAACCGAACGAACTACATATCATATGAAGAACTAGAAAGACGAAAATAACATCTCAGGGGCCTAAATTGCTCCCGAACAGACAGCACGTAAACAACAATTACACATGAAATCATACCAATTTTCCGAACTTCTTAACATGTCGAAAGCAACATATAATCGATGATTCTAGGCACGTTTATCACACAATAAGACACGATTATGAACACATAAATTGACAACAATAAACACTATTCACATATCATTAAAACAATCCTTTCGAAAGCCCGGCAAGGCTCCGACCAATATCAATTCGACATTAACTTAACATTTATTTACTCGGACCTTAAGCAAGCATACAAGATTCGATTATCAAGTATTAACACATTAATAATTCTTACGTAACTTAATCGAATTCAAATTAACAGTCCATAAGAGGTTAAGACGTTAGGGTTTTACCGCTCGGAAAAGGATGACGGTAAGGGTTCGAATGAAAGCTCGGTGGACTTGGCCGTGTACGTGAAGGGTTGTCCGTGGCTGAGGTACGATGGCTGATCGACGAAGGTGGTGGCTTCGAAAGGTGGCTGTTTGCTCACGGCAATGGAGGCTTGCTACGTGGTGGCTACGGCTTGCGTCAGGGCTCGCCGGCTACGGTTGACGCTCCGACGGAACTCGACGGGGCTTGACGGCTACGATGGGTACTCCGACGGAACTCCTTGGGTCCTGACAGCGATAGAGCTACGACGGTGATGGTTGCAGGAGCTGGCGGTGATGGTGATGGTGGTGCACGGTGGAGGTGGGGCCTGGGTGACGATCGCGGCGATGGAGGCCTGAACGAGGGTCACGCGAAGAGGCAGCAGTGGGAAAGAGGATCGCCGGGGCTTGCTGCGCGCGATCGAAAAGACGATGGTGTTAGTCGGACTGCTGTTGGTCTCGCGAGCAGGGAGAGATGAAGGTGATGATCGGGATGGTGGCCTGCGCGAACCGGGGCAGCAAGCTCGCTGGAGATTATGGTGATGAAGGTGGAAGATGGTTATGGTGATGGAAGGTTTTGATCGAGTTGACGAGTCGTGAGAAAGAAAACAACGAGAGTTTGGGAGCAGAGTATGGAAAGCTGTGGGACTTGATTATCTACTGCTGAGGTTAAATGAGAGAGAGTACCGAGAGAGATGAGAGATATTTAATGTGTGATTGGTACCGTATACAATAGGAATTCTTTGCACAATAGAACTAGGAAACTGATAAAAATTAGGATTCCTGTGGCTTGGATGAGGGATGAAAATATCGTAAGTCTTGAGCTTTTTATCTGGCTTGGGAAAACTGGACTGTTATTTGAGCTCAATTTATCATCTTAATATTTATTATCTTCATTAATAAATTAAAATTAAAATTATATTAATTAAATTAAGTCATTTCATAATTAAAATTATATTAACATAATTGCATTTAATACTTAGGAAAATTAAATAGATGAGGACATCTAAATAATTCTCTTTTTAATCATTAACGTGATAATTAAATAAGTGTGGACACTCACTTAATCATCACATAAAAATCGAGCTTACAAAAAAAATAAAAATAACTTTATAAATCATTAAATTAAACATAAATAATATCCATGAAAAATAATACTAAGCATAAAATGAACGACATGAGTTTGGGGTGTTACATTTCTCCTCTCGGTCGCGAATGACCTTGATTCCGAGAACATGTCCTACTTCACCCAAATCCTTCATATCAAACTGCTTGGATAGCCATACCTTTACGTCTGATAACATCTTGACACTGTTTCCAATGAGAAGAATGTCATCCACGTACAGCACTAGAAACACCACCACGTTTCCATCACTTTTCTTGTACACACAGTTCTCATCCGGACATTGGGTAAATCCATACGATTGGACAACCTCGTCAAAACGGATGTTCCAAGACCTCGAAGCCTGCTTCAGCACATAGATGGACCTCTTCAGCTTGCAGACCAGATGCTCTTGGCCCTTTGCAATGAATCCTTCTGGTTGCTGCATATAGATGTCCTCGTCCAAATTCCCGTTAAAGAAAGGGGTCTTAACATCCATTTGCCAAATCTCATAATCTATATGAGTGGCCACAGCCAAGAGAATCCTGATGGATTTGAGCATGGCTACCGGTGAAAAGGTTTCCTCATAATCGATCCCTTCTTTCTGAGTGTACCCTTTTGCAACAAGCCTAGCTTTGAATGTCTCAACCTTCCCATCTGCTCCTCTCTTTCTTTTATAGACCCACTTGCATCCAATGGCGCGAACGCCACTGGGTGGCTCTACAAGATCCCAGACCTGATTAGTGTCCATTGTGTCTATTTCAGATTTCATCGCCTTTTGCCAAGACTCTGCGTCCCGATCTTGGACTGCCTCATTGTATGTCCATAGGTCGGATTCAAGAACGTCCGGGACGGCCTCAGAAGACTCTCCCAGACCCATGAACCGTTCGGGCTGTCGGACAACCCTCCCACTACAACGAGGTACTACCTGCTCAGGTGCATCATCAGCGATACGTGTTGCAGTACTTTGTGGTGTAACATCTAGCACACTCGGTATTGAAGTACTCACTCCCTTTAACTCCTCAAGAACATGTCTACTACTGGCTTATGATCTAAGACATAGTCTTCTTCCAAGAACCTAACATTCGTGCTAACGATTAATTTCTGGTCCTCGGGACTATAAAATAGACCACCTTTTGTTTCCTTAGGATATCCCACAAACAGCCTTACTTTTGATCTCGGTTCCAACATACCAGTATCGGTTCTCAGCACATGTGCTGGACTACCCCAAATCCTGAGATGCCTTAGACTAGGCTTATGCCCAGACCACAACTCCAATGGGGCAGACGGTACTGATTTAGAAGGTACTCTATTCAGAATGTGTACCGCTGTTTCTAGGGCATATCCCCAAAACGAATCTGGTAAACTACTATAACTCATCATTTCCCTAACCATTTCCATAAGAGTCCTGTTCCTTCGTTCTGCTACGCCATTCTGCTGAGGCATGCCAGGCGCAGTCAGTTGGGACGTAATCCCATTATCTGTCAAGTAGCACCTAAATTCATTCGAGAGATATTCGCCACCACGATCTGATCGTAATGACTTGATACTTTTTCCTAACTGCTTCTCTACAACTGCCTTATACTCCAAGAACTTCTCAAAGCATTCAGATTTGCGGTGCAGAAGGAAAATGTACCCATATCTCGAGTAATCATTGATAAACATAACGAAGTACTCGAAACCACCTCTCGCTTGAATACTCATAGGACCACATAGATCGGAATGAACTAGCCCTAACACATCTTCGGCTCTATGCCCCTTTGAACTAAAAACCCTCTTAGTCATTTTACCTTCCAGGCAAGACTCACAAGTTGGAAAAGCCTCGACTTCTAACGACCCCAAGGGCCCGTCTGCTACCAACCTTTGAATCCTCTTAAGGTTAATATGACCAAGTCTTAGATGCCAAAGATATGTTTCGTTCATTTTAGAAGGTTCCTTTCTCTTATTCAGATTAGATGATGAATTAAGTAATTGTTTCTGTTGCAGTGGAGATGACTTAGATTCTAGAATGTATAGATTGTCAACCAATGAACCAAAACATATGAACTTTTTGCCAAAACGAATAACAACTTTATTATCAAATGTAGCGGAAAAACCATTCATAAACAACTTAGAAACTTAAATCAAATTCTTTCTAAAACTGGGAACATAAAGACAATCTTCCAAAACTAGAAACCTATCTAAGCCAAAAATCTAAATAGATGTCTCCCACTGCAACTGCTGACGCTCTACTAGCATCACCCAAGTAGATGGTAACTTCTCCTTCCCTAAGTCGCTTGGTTTCCTGGAACCCCTGCAATGAATTGCAGACATGATCAGTGGCCCCTGTATCTACACACCAGGTACTGATAGATAACACCACTAAACATGTTTCAACGACTAAAGCAAAAGGAGTACCTTTTTCAGGTTTCCTGGGAAGAGGGCAATTTGCCTTCCAGTGTCCTTTTTGCTGACAGTTGTAGCACTTACCTTTCGGCTTCTTCGCCTTTTGTCAAGGTTGCGCGTCACTCATGACCGCCTTGCCCTTTCCTGCGGACTACTTCCTCTTCTTGCCCTTAGGAGCCTTAGAAGTGGAAGCTTCTCCCCGTTGGGCCACCATGAATTGGGTCTTCTGACGAAACAGGCCCTCTGCCGACTGAAGTTCAGCAACAAGTTCCGGAAGAGTCATCAACATCTTATTCATGTTGTAATTCAACCAGAATTGCTCGAAGCTCTTCGGCAAAGACTGGAGCACTATATCGACCTGGGTTTCCCCATTAATAAAAGCCCCAAGAACCTCCAGCTCATTCAGCTGGGCCATCATAGCAAGAACATGTTCCCTTACGGGAGTGCCCTCGCGCATGGTCATGTTCATCAGAATCCTCATGGCTTCTTGACGAGCAGCCCGCGACTGATGACCAAATAACTCCTTGAGATTGAGAAGCATCTCTGCTGCAGTGTTCATAGACTGATGTTGATGTTGAAGTACATTTGACAAAGATGCCAAGATGTAACACTTCGCCATCTCGTCAGCCTTTTTCCACCGAGCATACTCTTCATTCTTTTGGTCTGGGGCATTGTCAGCAGGCACAGCCGGACAAGCCTCAACAGTAGCAAATTTGTACCCTTCAGCAGTTAACACTATATCCAAGTTCCTTTTTCAGTCAATATAATTGGGACCAACAAGTTTGTTTTCTTTGAGAATTACGGACAACGGATTGAAAGATATTTTGAATTCCTGGGATCATGCAAACATAGTCTTTACTCAGTCAAGTAGTTTTGAATTTATACATCAAATATTGATCCCATTAAACAACATTTGAATAAATTCACCAACACCTCAAAAAACGAATCCCCACATGGCCACGGAGTGTGGACGTCTACGGTTCAAATATTCGCAAGAGGAGGGAAAAATCCCATTAGCTTAACATACTGTTGAGCAATACTTAACTAATAGTCGGTTTCATCTTTTGGCCAGCGCAATTAACTTTATAAAAGAATAAAAACGACCTTGTCCTTTGGGACTATCGTAATTATTTGCACTTTAAGCGTAACCCATTAATTGGTACTAAGTTTACTACCAAAATTATACGTCCACCTTTGGGTGACCCGTACGTTTTTGAAATAGCTCACTATAACCATCCCGAAGGAGATTCGTCTTTCTGAACTGTGAAATAAAACATCCTTTGGGCTCGAATTAAATCACTTCACTGACAAACCTATAATGGAGGCCTTGGATGTAATTTATTTCAACCCATTACACACTTAATATAATTTTATTTTATGTGATTTTCTTAACATGTTTGTATTTGCACATAAGCAATCACGTAAAACATGCATGATTAATGAGCAATAATAAACTAGAAACTATAATCCAACTATCATGGCCATTAATCAATCTTCAATGTTACGGAGAAAACACAGTCCTGTCCTTGTTGAGTGTGTCCTCCGTTTCAGGTATTGGAACTCCCCTTTCGCAGTGACTCCCACTGAATTGGTCGTCTCCGAGAAAGTCGCCATTGGAACATCACCATGGCATCTGTGTACGTGTTTATGCCTCGCCCCGTCAAGGTTGGTCCACGCCCGCCGGATCAATAACGAATAATATAAACAACAATTACATAATTCATCCTATGACCCACGCAGGAGCCGTACATGAGTTTCTATGAAAGCAATAAACTATGCGGTGTCCCACCGCGCGAATAATTTATTACAAGCATTCACCAACCCAAAAATTCCTTGACATGTCCAAGGCTTTAAATACAGCATACATTCAACATGAATTAAAATCCATACATACGGGCCACAATTGTCGGATTCGAAACACCTGCAAAAACTTATTGCAATTTCTAATCTACTATGCCACTGCGTCCGTACGCACATAATTCATGTAGACAGGCAAAGGCCAAAATTCAAACTTTGCATGAGTTTGCATTAAGCCTGGGCTCTGATACCAGTTGTTAGGTTCTGTTAGGAACGTCAAACAACATGCACAGTATTGAACTTTATCGAAATAAATCCTAACGCAGCGGAATCTATAGTTAGGATATGGACGTTTACCTTTTAAAATTTTTGCCGACTCTGAGACGATGTAGAGTATCGTTGATGAAGTTCGTCTAAACATCACAACCTAATGTGCGGATAGGTTTGGCCTTTATTCGATTCTAATCGAAAGTTCCAATGAAGCTTGGTTCACACGGCATGTGGGTCTCGGCATCGGGTTGCAGCGGACGGTCGTGCGCGTCGGGCGCGGGTCGCTGGCAGGTACGCGGGTCGCAGCGGACAAGCACTGGCAGCGTACGTGTTGCGGACGTGCGCTGGCGATGCACTGGGAAGTCGTGCGTGTGACCTGGGCGTGCGGAACTGGCGGTTGAACGCACGTGGGCGTGCTGGACACGGAATCCTGGTCGCGAGCGGACTGTTGCGCGCGTTCTCCTTGTACGCTGGTGACGTTGGATCGGCGACTGGCGGCAACAGGCGAGCAGGGGCGCTGCGCGAATAGGCGTGCAATGCCTGGGCTTATCACGCGGTGGTGCTGGGCGTTGCTGGTTGTCGCTGGGAACGGACGTCGGGCCTGGCGATGCGCGGCTGCTTGCGGTAGCGGGCGGCTGCGCTCGGCTGGGCTCGGGCGGCTTCCGGCGGTGGTTGGCGAATTCGAGTGACTCCTCACGGCGGCAGGCGGCGGCGATGAGGTGATGATGATGACTGGAAAATATAAATGTATAAAGGCTCGAATAAATTGTACCCAAAAGCCTTTTAACGGATTACCTAAACACCTCTTTCGATTAAACTTGGTGGAGCGTTTAATCGAATCTCCCTAACTCTCGAACGATGTAATTCTCTCGTGTATGTAGAAGAGAAAATCGGCCAAGACAACATTGTAGGAGAGGTTGGGACATGGTGTATTTATAGACTCCATTAGGGACCTTAAGGAGGTGCTAAATATGGGCTTATTCCATTAGGCCTAGGAATCCTAATTCTACTCCAATACTAATTTAATGTAGTAAGGAAATCTCCTACTAATCCTCTCCTTCTAAAAGACTCCTAAGTCTCCTAACAATAGAGAAGATCTTTGTAGGAATATCTTTCCTAATTAAATTAATAACCATGGAATAAAATTAATTCCTAATTTAGGAAGCCTAATTTTACTCCAATTAATAATATAATGTAGGAAATATATTTCCTACTAATCTTCATCTTATAGAAGACTCCCAAGTCTCCTAATCCCAAGAGAAGATTCTTGTAGGAATTTTATTCTCCTAATTAATAAATTAATATGGAATAAAATTAATTCCTATTTAATGGAATTAAATAATAAAACATCCCACTAGAGTAATATTATTGCTCTCCCCATTTAGCCACTATTTTACCAATAAAATGAGCCTCCATGATTAAATAATATTAATCTGATTGATCGATTTACCTCCCTATGTTTAAGATATAATGTCCGTTGATTAATTAAATTACTGACAAAATAATTAATCAACTTCTTATTCATTTCCGAAATTAGTATCACTCAGCCTTTAACCATTATGTCAGACAATCGTCTACCTGCAGGGTTTAACATAATGTTCCTTTCTGAGCTCATTTCGGGGACGTCATCAATCCAGCGCACTGGAACATAGTGACTGTAAATAATCTCTAATAGCACATCATATAATTATTCTTACTTAGCAAAATACCTCGTATGTCATCCTAACAGAATAGCAATTACTTGGTAAATCAAATAAATAAGAAATAAAAATATATGCCTATTTTATATTATCTTGCAGCTTAAGAGAACGCATCAATCACTGAAGGACAAGGTTACAACAATGGTCAGTGAGTCTCATAGCCTTTGCCTTCCGCGGTCCTGTTCAACACTTAACATAAGTGCCAGTGTAATCCTTCAGTCAAAGACCAACTGAATCGAGAATACACTACAGTCTTTTTCCAAGTGGGGTCTCACTGTCAGTCTAGACTGTGAACAAATAGTTTAGTCTTATAAGGAACCGATAGGTGATCTTTCTGTTTGAAACTCTTCGAACCACACTACCTCAATAAAAGACATGGAGTATGTATTGCATAAATAAATAAACTGCAAACATATGTACTTTGACCGAAACATGATTGCCAGATCAAAATAGAATTGATAGAATCTGCAAAACATAGCTTTTACAGCATACCTCTAACACCTGAGCAGGTAGTACCTCATCGTAGTGGGAGGGTTGTCCGGTAGCCCGAACGGTTCATGGGTCTGGGAGAGTCTTCTGAGGCCGTCCCGGACATTCTTGAATCCGACCCATGGACATACAATGAGGCACTCCAAGATCGGGACGCAGAGTCTTGGCAAAAGGCGATGAAATCTAAAATAGACTCAATGGACACTAATCAGGTCTGGGATCTTATAGAGCCACCCAGTGGCGTTCGTGCCATTTGATGCAAGTGGGTCTATAAGAAAAAGAGAGGAGCAGATGGGAAGGTTGAGAGCTTCAAAGCTAAGCTTGTTGCGAAAGGATACACTCAGAAAGAAGGGATCGATTCTGAGGAAACCTTTTCGCCGGTAGCCATGCTCAAATCCATCAGGATTCTCTTGGCTGTGGCCGCTCATATGGATTATGAGATTTGGCAAATGGATGTTAAGACCGCTTTTCTTAACGGGAATTTGGACGAGGACATCTATATGCAGCAACCAGAAGGATTCATTGCAAAGGGCTAAGAGCATCTGGGCTGAAGCAGGCTTCGAGGTCTTGGAACATCCGTTTTGACGAGGTTGTCCAATCGTATGGATTTACCCAATGTCCGGATGAGCATTGTGTGTACAAAAAAAGTGATGAAGACGTGTGGTGTTTCTAGTGTTGTACGTGGATGATATTCTTCTCATTGGAAACAGTGTGAAGATGTTGTCCGACGTAAAGGTATGGTTATCCAAGCAGTTTGATATGAAGGATTTGGGTGAAGTAGGACATGTTCTCGGAATCAAGGTCATTCGCGACCGAGAGAAGAGAAAGTTGTGCCTATCCCAATCCACATACATAGACACTGTCCTAAAGCGTTTCAACATGCAGGATTCCAAGAAAGGGGATTTACCCTTTCGGCACGGAATACCTCTATCTAAGAGGATTGTCCCCGAAGACGCCCCATGAGGTAGAGGACATGAAGGCAGTTCCTTATGCATCGGCAGTAGGAAGCCTCATGTATGCTATGTTGTGCACGCGACCTAATATTTGTTATGCCGTGCGCATGGTAGCAAGATATCAGAGTAATCCAGGACCGGAACATTGGTCTGCGGTAAAGCATATACTCAAGTACCTACGTAGGACTAAGGAGTACATGTTGATTTACCAGGCAGATGAATTGCTTCCGTTGGGTTACACCGATTCTGACTTCCAGGCAGATCGGGACGAAAGCAAGTCAACCTCAGGGTTTGTGTTTAATTTAGGAAGAGGAGCCATAGTATGGAGGAGTGTCAAGCAGAAATGCGTGGCGGACTCAATCATGGAGGCTGAGTATGTAGCAGCCTCAGAGGCAGCGAAAGAAGCTGTCTGGCTCAGGAATTTTCTCCTCGACCTTGATGCGGTACCGAGTTTGCCCGCTGCGATTACAGTGTTCTGTGATAACAGCGGAGCAGTAGCAAATTCGAAGGAGCCACGGACTCATAAAGCGAGTAAACACATAGAGCGCAAGTACCACCTGATACGAGAAATCGTTGGACGAGGAGAAGTCGTTGTTGCCAAGATACAATCAGAGGACAACCTAGCTGATCATTTTACGAAGAGCCTACCGGCGAAAGTCTTTACAAGACACGTAGAAGGAATGAGAGTCAATCAACTGTGCCCCGAGACAGGGTCAAAGCACGCCCGTCCAGATGTTAGGGCAACATAGTAGACTAGTCTTTGAGAATTAGATTGAAAGAAATTGTGGTTATTTTGTTTAGCCATGAGCTTATAAAGCATAAGTGGGAGATTGTTAGAGGTATGCTGTAAAAGCGATGTTTTGCAGATTCTATCAATTCCATTTTGATCTGGCCATCATGTTTCGGTCAAAGTACATATGTTTGCAGTTTATTTATTTATGCAATACATACTCCATGTCTTATATTGAGGTAGTGTGGTTCGAAGAGTTTCGATATGAAAGATCACCAATCGGTTCCTTATAAGACTAAACTATTCGTTCACAGTCTAGACTGGCAGTGAGACCCCACTTGGAAAAAGACTGTAGTGTATTCTTGATTCAGTTGGTCTTTGACTGAAGGATTACACTAGCACTTATGTTAAGTGTTGAACAGGACCACGGAAGGATAAGGATATGAGACTCACTGACCGTTGTTGTAACCTAGACCTTCAGTGATTGATGCGTTCTCTTAACCTCTAAGATAATATAAAATAGGCATATATTTTTATTTCTTATTTATTTGATTTACCAAGTGATTCCTATTTTATTAGGATGACATACGAGTTATTTTGGTAAGTAAGAATAATTATATGATGTGCTATTATAAATTATTTACGGTCACTATGTTCCAGTGCGCTGGATTGATGACGTCCCCGAAATGAGCTCAGGAAAGAACATTATGTTAAACCCTGTAGGTAGATGATTGTTTGACATAATGGTTAAGGTCTGAGTGGTACTAATTTCGGAAATGAATAAGAAGTTGATTAATTATTTTGTCAGTAAGTTAATTAATCAACGGACGTTATATCTTAAACATATGGAGGTAAATCGATCAATCGGATTAATATTATTTAATCGTGGAGGCTCGATTTTATTGGTAAAATAGTGGCTAAATGGGGAGAGCAATAATATTACTCTAGTGGGAAGTTTTATTATTTAATTCCATTAAATAGGAATTAATTTTATTCCATATTAATTAATTAATTAGGAGAATAAAATTCCTACTAGAATCTTTTTCTTGAAATTAGGAGACTTGGGAGTCTTCTAGAAGATGGAGACTAGTAGGAAATATATTTCCTACATTATATTACTAATTGGAGTAAAATTAGGCTTCCCAAATTAGGGATTAATTCTATTCCATTATTATTAATTTAATTAGAAAAGATATTCCTACAAGGATCTTCTCTAGTGTTAGAAGACTTAGGAGTCTTCTAGAAGATGGAGATTAGTAGGGGATTTCCTTCCTACATTGAATTAGTATTGGAGTAAAATTAGGATTCCTAGGCCTAATGGAATAAGCCCAGATTTAGCACCTCCTCAAGGTCCCTAATGGAGCCCATAAATACACCATGTCCCAACCTCTCCTACATGTTGTCTTGGCCGATTTTTTTCTTCTACATACACGAGAGAATTACATCGTTCGAGAGTTAGGGAGATTCGATTAAACGCTCCACCAAGTTTAATCGAAGTAGGTGTTTAGGTAATCCGTTAGAAGGCTTTTGGGTACAATTTATTCGAGCCTTTATATTTATATCTTCCGGTCATTATCACCATCTCATCGCCGCCTGTCGCCGTCGTCCGCCGCCGTCAACAACTGTCGGAAAATCCCATCGCCGCCAGAAGCCGTCCGTGACCAGCCGATCGCAACCGCGAGTCGCCACCCGCAGTCGCGCCCAGCCAGTCGTCGTCCCAGCTCCCAGCAGCGATGCCCAGGACGCAGTTGCGCACCGCCCGTTCGCTCCTGCTGCTTGTTGTCACCGATTGCGAGATCCCAGAGCGCGTCAGTACACGCGCGCACATTTCTCGCACGCCTAGGAGTCCTACTGCCCACGCTCGTGTTTGCCCACTCGCCAGCGCCCGTCCGAATCCCAACAGTCCCGCGCGTACGCCTAGCGCCCGACGCGCCCCGCCTGCGATCTGCGTACCCGCACGCCGCCAGCGACTGACGCCCGCCACCGCCCGCTGCAACCCGACGACCGAGACCGAGCAACCGTGCGACCGAAAATCATTTGACGTGTCGATTACAATCGACTAAAGGCCAAACCTATCCGCCCATTAGGTTGTGGTGTTCAGACGAACTTTATCAACGGTACTCTACATCGTCTCAGAGTTGGCAAAAATTTTAAAAGATAAACGTCCATATCCTAACTATAGATTCCGCTGCGTTAGGATATATTTCGATAAGTTCAACACTGTGCATGTTGTTTGACGTTCCTAACAGAACCCAACAGTTGAACCCAACCAAGTGCTCGTTCAGGGTAAAGTCGAAAAAGTTTTTGGGATACTTGGTGACAAAAAAGGGGTATCGAGGTGAATCTGGAGGAGTATCGCAACTGTTTGTGGATGGATCGGTGGCGATAAGTGGAGCAGGATTGGGAATTGTGGTCGTTTTCCCTAATGGTGATTATTTGGAGTTTGCGGCCAAGATGGGATTCAGAGTTTCTAATAATGAAGCTGAGTACGAGGCGGTGATCAAGGGACTGCAGTTAGCTATGGCCGGAGGAGCTCAAAAGGTGCAAGTGCATTCCAATTCCCAATTGGTAGTTGGGCAGTTTCAGGAGGGTTTTGAGGTCAAGGAGGATCGAATACGGAAGTATGTTGATAAGATGAAGAAGTTGAAGGAGGAGTTCGATTCATTCGAGCTCATACAAATTCCTCGGGGAGAGAATGGTAGAGTTTATCTGCTGTCAAAGATTGCCCAAAGTTTGGTGGATTGTAAGAGCAGAAGTGTGACTTTGTTGCATTTGGAGCAAAAAGTGGTCGAGGCAGAGGTAGTTGAGATTGAGGAGGTTGAGGATTGGAGGGCCCCGATCCTCAGGGAGTTGAATGAGGGGGCGATGAAAGTAGTAAGGAGGTTCTTCGAGCATGGAGGTATTCTTTATAAGCGGTCATATGCAGGCCCACATTTACGGTGTGTGACCAAGGAGGAGGGGCGATATGTGCTGAGAGCAGTGCATGAAGGGTATTGCAGTGATCACAGCAAGTCGGAGGCTTTAGTTGCAAAAATTCTGAGAGCAGGATATTTCTGGCCGACGATGAAGAAGGACGCCAGGGTGATGGTGAAAAAATGTTTAAAATGCTAGAAGCGTGGTCCGCTGATCCACCAATCGGCGGAAACGATGACAACAATGAGCGCCCCAATACCATTTGCTTAGTGGGGGATCGACCTAGTGGGACCGAAGCTGCAGGGAACTGGGCAGAGGAAGTTTCTGATCGTGGCGGTGGACTATTTCACGAAGTGGGTGGAGGCCGAACCTTTGGCCAAAGTCACGGAGGAGAAAGTCATCAACTTCTTATATAACAATATTTGCTGCAGGTTCGGAGTCCCCAAGGTGTTGGTATCCGACAACAAAACTTAATTCAATGGCAAGCGGATTCGAGCATGGTGTGAGGATAGGAAGATCGAACAACATTTTGCCTCAATTGCTCATCTGCAGGCCAATGGGCAAGTCAAGGTGACCAACAGGATCATACTGAATGGGCTGAAAACAAGGTTGGAAAAGGCCTCGGGAGCATGGGTCGATGAAATAACCTCGGTACTTAGGGCATACCGCACTACCCCGAGGTCGACAACAGGGGAAACCCCATTCAGCCTAGTGTATGGAATGGAAGCATTGCTGTCGGTCGAAGTCGAACTATTATCACAAAGATCGAGCACATAGGACCAGGAGCATAACGAAGACCTAATGATGGCGTCTTTGGATACAATTGAGGAGCTCCGGGAAAGGGCATCGATTAGGGTGGAAGCAAACAAACAACGGATGCAAGCAGCCCACGACAATAAGGTGAAAGTTCGCAGATTCCAAGTGGGCGACTTGGTTTGAAAACGGATTGATGTGCTCAAGCATGTGGGAAAGTTGGATCCGAACTGGGTAGGACCATACCTGGTCAAAAAAGTGCATGCAGGAGGAGCGTACTCTCTAAAGGATGCTGAAGGACGATCTCTAGCCAGGTCATAGAACATTGCTAATTTGAAAAAATATTATATGTGAAATTTTTTCTTTTTCTCGGGAAAGTTTTGAAAAGTTAAAGATGATGTAACTCGCAAATTTGATGGAATTTTGATTTATTGCAATATATTCTCTTTATCTTGCATGTTCTTACGCATGGCGTGTTGATATGATCTAAATGACAGGATGTTAAAATTGATTTGATTAGAGGTCGCTTGTTTGGAACATCTTTGGGGGTGGGCAAGCTGGCCGAATGCTCACGCCTCCGGGCTGGGTGACCTCCTGTTTGGAACATTTCTCGATTGGGTGGGCAAGTGTGCAGACAAACCCACCATGAATAAGGCCTTCAGGCTGGGTGGTCTCTTGTTTGGAACATCCTTTGGGTGGGCAGGCTGGTCGAATGCTCACGCCTCTAGGCTGGGTGACCTCCTGTTCTGAAAATTCCTCGATTGGGTGGGAAAGTGTGAAGACAAACCCACCATGAATAAGGCGTTCAGGCTGGGTGGTTGCTTGTTTGGAACATCCCTTTGTGTGGGCAGGCTGGTCGAATGCTCACACCTTCGGGCTGGGTGAACTCTTGTTTGGAACATTCCTCGATTGGGTGGGCAAGTGTGAAGACCAACCCAACATGAATAAGTCCTTCGGGCTGGGTGGTCGCTTGTTTGGAACATCCCTTGGGGTGGACAAGCTGGTCGAATACTCACGCCTCCTGGCTGGGTGGCCTCCTGTTTGGAACATTCCTCGATTGCGTGGGCAAGTGTGAAGACAAACCCACCATGAATAAGGCCTTCGGACTGGGTGGTCGCTTGTTTGGAACATCCCTTGGGGTGGGCAGGCTGGTCGAATGCTCACACCTCCGGTCTGGGTGACCTCCTGTTTGGAACATTCCTCGATTGGGCGGGCAAGTGTGAAGACAAACCCACCATGAATAAGGCCTTCGGGAAGGCTGGTCGCTTGTTTGGAACATCCCTTGGAATGGGCAGGCTGGTCGAATGCTAACGCCTTCGGGCTGGGTGAACTCCTGTATGGAACATTCCTCTATTGGGTGGGCAAGTGTGAAGACAAACCCACCATGAATAAGGCCTTCGGGCTGGGTGGTCGCTTGTTTGGAACATCCCTTGGGGTGGGCAGGCTGGTCGAATACTCACGCCTCTGGGCTGGGTGGCCTCCTGTTTGGAACATTCTTCGATTGGGTGGGCAAGTGTGAAGACAAACCCACCATGAATAAGGCCTTCGGGCTGGGTGGTCGCTTGTTTGGAACTTCCCTTGGGGTGGGTAGGCTGGTCGAATGCTCACGCCTCTGGGCTGGGTTACCTCCTGTTTGGAACATTCCTCGATTGGGTGGGCAAGTGTGAAGAAAAACCCACCATGAATAAGGCCTTCGGGCTGGGTGGTCGCTTGTTTGGAATAACCCCTGGGCTGAGCAGGCTGTTCGAATGCTCACGCCTTCGGGCTGGGTGGCCTCCTATTTGGAATATTCCTCGATTGGGTGGGCAAGTGTGAAGACAAAACCACCATGAATAAGGCCTTTGGGCTGGGTGGAGAAGTATGAAGACAAGAATACCAATGAAGCAAACACACCGCGGATAGAGTTTCGAGCCAAGAGGACGAACACGGAGACATAGGCGAAAAGAGGAATAAAATAGTACATCAACAAAAAAACCCATCATGATTAAGGCCATGAGGCTGAATGGACGCATGCTTCGACCACCTCTGAAGGTGGGCATATGTCAAAATTTAAAAACCCATCATGATTAAGGCCATGAGGCTAGATGGTCGCATTCATTGACCACCTCTGAAGGTGGGAATGTGTTTAAAAGTAAAAACCCATCATGATTAAGGCCATGAGGCTGGATGGTTGCATGCTTCGACCACCTCTGAAGGTGGGCATGTGTTAAAATTTAAAAACCCATCATGATTAAGGCCAAGAGGCTGGATGGTCGCATGCTTCGACCACTTCTGAAGGTGGGCATGTGTTAAAATTTAAAGACCCATCATGATTAAGGCCATGAGGCTAGATGGTAGCATGTATCGGCCACCTCTGAGGGTGGGTATGTGTTAAAGGTTAGGCATACAAACTCTGCTAAAATGGCGACTGAAGTTTTAAAGAGGGAAAATGTGTTGGTTACACGTTAAGGTTTGTTTCGACTACCTAGTTGAGAAGTTATACAAGATTTCCAAGTCACATTACGAAAGAAAATAGAGAAACACAGAAATACAAAATAGTTACACAAGAATGGATCAAGCAAAATATCTTCATTACAAGAAATTATAAAAATCCATCAAAGTACAATGTTCATAAAACATTAAAGAAAAATACAAAGTTAAGCTAAGGAGGAGGAGCAGCGGTGGAGTCGGCATTGCTTGAGGAGGCATGCGGCTCGAGCGGTTGACCGGTCCCAGAGGTCGAATCGGATGCCTCATTAAGTGGACATTGAAGAATGAATTCGACCAATGCGACCAACATGGGAGTCGGAGGAGTCACGCCATCGGGCAGAGCGTAGGTCATCTTCAGAGTCTCGGATCGAGCCAAGGTTCTCTCGAGCAGCCCCGACCACCACTCAATTCGAGCGGTAAGTTGGGATCCCCGTGGAAACTAGAGGGAACCTTGGGTAAGGCGTCCCAGATAGTCCCGGGGTCGAGCTGCTCAATGTCGTCCTCGGTGATCTGCTCGCCCGCCTTCTGCAGGGTGAATTGGAAACAATCCACCCCGAAGTCCTGCATCTCCTTCAAAATCTGTGGTGACTGCATAAAGTCAGCCACCACTTGCGCGCGATACTTGTTGGGTTCTATTAGGAACGTCGACAATGTACACATTCAAATCTATTGAATAATAAATCCTAGCGCAGCGGAATCTATAGGTAGGATTAGGACTTACGGTTTAAATTCTGATTTCCGTTGATGGAGATCGTCTGAACACCAAAGTCTAATGGACGGCTAGACTTGGCCTTTCTCGATTCTAATCGAGTCACCATGGTGCTCCAATCGCTCATCAGGCTCATCGGATCGTCTCGGACCTTCGGTAAGTGAATTGGACTCCTCGGACCGCTCGAGAACCATCTTGGCCTCGATCCGGGGCTTCTGGATCCACTTGAACCGGGTTGAACCATTCTGCCACGCTGCTGGGCCGATCTGGAGCTGCATGGACCGCCTGGACCGGTCTGGTGCGCGTTGGGCTCAAGCTGGTCGTGTTGGACACCATCTGGCCCATGAGACGCGCGCTGGACTGATTGTTGGGCCGCCAGGTACCTTTGAACACGCTCTAGGCTGAAGAATCACGAACTGGGCCGCGCACTACGGAGTTGGGCCACGCGAGATGGGCTGGAGGATCTGGGCTCACATGGGCTAGAACTGAGGGAGAAGCGGGCCTGGTGCGGGCTGGGACGCGGGCTCCTAGCTGAGAGAATGATCGGGCCGCGCGCGGGCTGTTGCGGGCCAGAAAGCCCGCACGCCTGGAGCCAAAAAGTAATCTCCTATTTCTACAAGGAGAAGGATCGAACCTGCGACCTCCGCCCAGAAAAACAGCGCTGCTCACCATCGCGCTACAGACTGTGTTGCTTAAATTTAACGCAGACTATGGATGAAGAACCTGACCGCAAAAACTGGAAATATATCGAATGGAATACGAATCAACAACCTTCGAATCTTTTATTGTATGACCTTTACACGATCTCTA
>CACSLK010027796.1:399846-413854 GCA_902706635.1 Striga hermonthica
GATTAATCTCCCCTTTTTATAAAGCTCACTAGGGTTGGAGAAGATCCCCTAATCAAGCACTTGCCAAAAATCAACACCAAAGGAAAAAGGAAGGGGAAAGACTTACTATACAAGTAAGCTTGCCAAAAGGAATTAACTCAAAAGAAAAGGAGGGGGAAACGGCCGGGCTGGGCGCGGACGCGGCCTTCGGGTCTTGGGCGCGGTTACGGGCGCGGCTAAGAGGCTCGACCGGTAGCTTGGTTCGACGAAATTTAAATTAAATAATATTTATTAATTATACAATATCCACATATTTAATATTTATTATAAATACACATAATAGGCACATAAATTTATATAGGCAATTAGACAAATAACAATTAATATTAATGGCAATAATAATAATAACAATAATAATAATAATAGTAATAATAATAAAAATCCAATTTATTCATAAACGAACGGGGCGTTACAGTAACACCCCACTTTGATTTTAAAGAAATTCCGGACTTTTTTTAAAAATCAGAACAAATTTTTTTCGAATTCATTTTGGAAATCAAGGGCATTAACCAACACAATTTACTTAGTCCAAGTCTTATCTGGACTCACGGGGATTCATAAACCCGATTATTCACAAGGTTTTCATTAACCTGGTTCACACCTCAACATAATCTCCAATATGAACAATTGAAACTTCATAAACCAAACACCATGATTATTCAAGGTTCATAAAAGGGTTTTCCAAAATATTCCCAAACATCAAAACATCGTTCGAAAACAGTTTTCACATGTCCAAAACATAGAAAGGTTCATAACGACCATATTATTAAAGTGGAAGCAAAACGAAACAAATAATAGACCACCACTCGGCCTTTGTCCCGTCACCCGGCCACTGCTTAACCTGCATCCGTGAAGAGCAGGTGGGAATGAGCACAAATGATAAAGTAGTGCTCACTACTATGCACATAATAACATGTAAAGATGGTATGGTCGCAGCATGAATATAAATCACTCATCATTATTATTTAATAATGATAAGGTGGATAGACTGTAATGCCCCGTTTGTTTATGGATTTTTGGATATTATTATTTATAAGCATTATTATTTTTATTGATTAATTGTCTAATTGATTATATTACTTGCTAATATATTTATTATTATTGTGTGTTAATTAATGGCGTATAATTCCGGTAATGCTCGACACTTCCTTTCAGACTTATTATTATTTAATTAGATGTTCTCGTCTAATTGATATAATAAGTCATATTATTCTGTTGTATTATTCGTCGTCAACCATGTTAATCGGAAATTCGTGTTGTCGCGTTTTCGTATTAAGCCTTGAATTATTTTTCGGCACAATTAGTGTAATTTTTTCCTAACCATTGTGAGACCAATTACTACTACCCGAGTGTAGAGTCTTTTATTAGGCCCATATTAGTTATTTCAGATTTGTATTTGGCCCAAATTCCTTATATTATAATTTAGCCCATATGATAATCCTGTAGCCTTTCAAATCTTTTTCTTCACGTGTTGTTGGAATGGGTCCTCTTATCCCATCATCCAAGTCTGGTTGCGATACTTTGGGATATCTCCCTCGCACGTTCGCACATATATTTCTCAGATCGTTCTTATACTTCATCCGACAGAAGAAATTCCCTTCACATCAAATCGCGAGTTCAATTTCACGATCCCTCTCTGCTCTGTTTGACGAATCTCCCAAATCCCATCACCCTCCTTAGATTGATTTCAGTCACATCGAGCCTGCGATCACCATCAACAATCTGGTCGCCTCCATCGTCCTCCATCACCATCATCAGCTCGCCACGCACCACCATCAAGAGCATAATTTCCGGCGACCTTCTCTTCGCACAGGCCATCACCACCGTCGTTCCTACTCGTGATCCACCATCACCCAGCGAGCTTCGACCACCGCTGCACCTCTCTGAGCGCTTCCATACTTGCAAGGTCCGATCGCTGCTCCCTCGAGAAGCTTTTCCCGGCGACTTTCTGCCTGCGAGCAGGCCCTTCTTCCGGCGAGTTCCCAGTAGTCGCAGCACCTCCCGACCACGTGCAGCGATTCCGGAGAATTCCCGTTCGCGAGCAGACCACCACTAGGAGTTCTGAGGAGCCCTTTCCAATTACTGATTGTTGTCGGCGGAATGAGCAGGTTCTCCATTGTTGGTGTCCATCGCGCACGCCCAAGCCCGATCGCTCTCTGCAATTTCCCGGCAAGTCTCAACCTCCAATCGTGCGCCTCCATCAATGGCCTGCTGCTCCGCCGTGAGCCTCCGTAGTTGTTCATCATGACCAGCATCACCGTCGACCTCCTTGCGCATTGTCCCTGTTGCTCGAGTACACCCCCGCAGGACATGTGCACACGCCCCGCGAGCCGTTTTGGTCAAGCCCGACGAGCACACTCTTGGCCTCCGAACAGCCCGTCTTGGCTGTCGTTTCGTTCGTCGTCGCGAACTAATCCCGAGAACGGTACCGAGACTCGATTCCCTTTTTGTTATTTTCATGTTTTGTAGTAAGTTAGAGTTTGATGATGAGGGTTTATATATATAATGTGTTTAATGTGATAATCATGTTGATATATGTTAGATCGTGCGAGATCTTATTATAAATTCGTGTATGTGCCATGGAAATTCGAGCTCTCTCATTGTGTTATTGAGCCCTCTCCTTTTGTTGTGTTTGCTGTTGATTTCGGTCGAATATTAGAATCTCGATTTGTTAACCGAGCCGTTTGATATTCGTTTAAGAATTGAGTTTGAAAACTCCATTTTGAAACCTTTCGCTGATTGCTTTTTGGTAGCTGTTTTGACCTCTAAAACTCGGTTAAACGTTTTCAAACTCTTCTAGTGATTTGTAGTTCAGTTTGTTACGTTTCATCTCCAACAAGAATCGTATAAATATCCATTTCGTGCTGAGAGTTATGGCCAAATTACGATGGCTGCGCGTCCAGTTTTTCTAAATTTTCGATACTGCATTTAGCCTCTGTTCTTTGCTGATTTTAAGTTCTGTATACTTGTTATCTCTTTTTGGAGTCTTCACAAAAATTATAGTTCCAGGTGTTATCTTTCTTTTTCAAAAAGAATTGAGTACTTATCATTTTTATATTGAGAATTATGTCGAAATTTCGATCCTTGCGCAGTCAGTTTTTCGTTTTAAACGCAGAAATTTGAGTCTATCGTTTTTGCAATTTTTGGCCTGTTTCTGGTTACCTGGGAATTTTTATGTCTGTATATTATATGTAGCTTTATCTCTTAGGTTTCAAATGGCGTAAGATTCATTCAAATACCATTTTTATATAAAAAGTTAAATCCGGTTTTCGATAAGTGCGCGAGCAGTTTTCTGTCAAATTGGACTGCAGTTTGTGGTTTAGTGTTGATCTGTTTTTACCCTTTTAACTTGCTTTTTTGCATTTGAGGTCTGCATGAAAAATATAGACCTATCTCTTGGCTTCCGGTAACTTTAAAAATCAGGCCAAAATGTTTTCTACATCAAAAATTATCTTCGTTTTACTGGGTCTGCGCGTAGTAAAATTATCCGTTTTTCATCGACTTAGTTTTTATGTTACCACCCGTCTGTTTTTGGGCCGTTCGACTTGTTTTCGAGCCAAACCATAATTCTAACCTCGTGACCATTATTTCGAGTATTGTACCTATCCTCTGAGAGTTCCAAATTCATCAAAATTCCATGAACCACTTAGTCGATAATGTTCGACTAAGTGAGAATTGTTGTGATTATTTCTAAGGGTCAAGATAATGTATTTACGAAATTGTCTTGATTAAATGTAGGTGCTTGAGGAGTTGATTCCTTGACTTATGACCAGCAGATTGTGTATTATCGTCGATTTGATTTCCAGGTGGGTTTACTTATAAAATTGTCTATGTCATACGTGTTGTTTAATGTTTAATTGGTATGACCAATGTATGAATGTGAACCATGTGGCCTACCGATGTGAGCTGTGACGGCCGTCGGTAGGGTTGTCCCCGTCGAGTTACGGTACGGTTGTCCTTGCAAGGCAAGTCTCCTTAAGACCTAATGAAAGGTCGTGTCCGTTACATTGGCAGGCACTCCCGTCGTTAGGGTTTATGCATCCCCTTTCCGCGGCTAATGATAGATGTCAACATGGTTGAGTTATTGTTGTGATTGTTAGGAGATGAGACATGATGATGAGTGATTTATATTCATGCTGCGACCATACCATCTTTACATGTTATTATGTTCATAGTAGTGAGCACTACTTTATCATATGTGCTCATTCCCACCTGCTCTTCACGGATGCAGGTTAAGCAGTGGCCGGGTGACGGGACAAAGGACGAGTGGTGGTCTATTATTTGTTTCGTTTTGCTTCCGCTTTAATAATATGGTCGTTATGAACCTTTCTATGTTTCGGACATGTAAAAATTGTTTTCGAACTATGTTTTGATGTTTGGGAATATTTTGGAAAACCCTTTTATGAACCTTGAATAATCATGGTGTTTGATTTATGAAGTTTCAATTGTTCATATTGGAGATTATGTTGAGGTGTGAACCAGGTTAATGAAAACCTTGTGAATAATCGGGATTATGAATTCCCGTGAGTCCAGATAAGACTTGGACTAAGTAAATTGTGTTGGTTAATGCCCTTGATTTCGAAAAAAAATTCAAAAAAAAATTGTTCTGATTTTTAAAAAAAGTCCAGAATTTCTTTAAAATCAAAGTGGGGTGTTACAAGGATGATGTGTCAGTTGTCATGGTTATTGAATGGCTTAATTGACACTTCAGTCCCAAATCGGATCAAATCGGTGAGGCCATGTTCCACAGCATACTGGTTCAGAAACTTGAGCACTTCCACATGACCCGGGAAGGTCCTCGGGCCGCGGTTCTTCCTGGTCGCAAACGGGTAACCCATCATCTGCCTGGGGATGTTGGTCCGGCGAGAACAGTACAAGCTGCCATGAAATGTCGAAGGAAAGCCCGATGCATACAAACAATGAAATGTTCAAGCCATGTCAACAAGGAAAAGCCCGATTTTTGGCCCGTATGGATACAATTGAAAAAAATTGTTAACGTGATGTATTAATTTGCCAATTTAAAAGGTGGTGTATAAAATTGCAAATTACGAAAAGGTCATGATTTTTTTTTTTTGCAATTAAGCCTTTTTTTCCGTGTGTGATCAATACCAACGCTAAATTCTGAACCGTCTTCCTCGAGAGATCGACCCGGGGAACGAATCTTTTGATTCGGTACTCGGTGAAAATAAAAATAATTTGCTACAACAAAGTTGGCGTCGTTGCCGGGGAAGGCAAGTAAGATATTTAGTTTTGGTGTTGATTTTATTTTCTTTGTTTCTCTTTGTTTCGTGCTTTTCGTGTTTGTGTTTACTCTTTGTTTCATTGTTTTTCTCCTTGTTTTTGTTCTTTTTTTCGTCTCCTTTTTTTCGTGACTACGCGTGGTTGTTCTGTTCTTGTGTGCAGGGAATTTGACTTAGGAAGCGCAATGTACCCAAACCGTGTGTTCCAATTCCCGCACATTCAATCTTGGAATAATAGGTCGAGCTATCACTCCGAGCACTACAACCAACCATATCCGTACTCTTATTAGCATCAATGGAATTTGGCACCGGTTGAGCAGACCTATAAATTTCAGGAGCGATCATCAGAGCAAAATGAGAAGATCGACTGGATTCTTACCTTTATAGCAGCTCGAGAAGAAGAAGACGCATTCAACGCTAAGCTTGATCTCATCCTCAATCGGATGATGGCCCAAGAAAGCCGAAAATCGGAGATTGAGCTCAGATGTGCCCGTTTGAGCGAGCAATTGGAGAGTCTAGCGAGGCGCATCGACTCTATCGAGTCACGAGCCAATGAGCCCATGGTTGTGGACCCACATCCGGCACCCATACCTTTCAATAAGCTTGAGGATGACTCTTCCGGATACAACATCAAACTTGATCTCATCCTGGATCATATGATGGCCCAAGCAAATCGAGAAGGAAAGATTGAGATTGGGTGTGCTCGACTGAGCGCTAAAATGGAAAATCTAACAGCACGTCTCGACTCTTTAAGGTTGAAAGTCGACGACTCCCATCTTATGGTAGATGCCCAAACATGCATTTCGATGCACGTATGTGAGACCGAAGAGGAAGATGATACACTCCAGCAAGACGATGATATTTCGGAGGAGGGGATTCATGGACTTGACCAAAACTTCCACGTCACCACTTCTCGAGTCCCTCCTCCCGTTACCGAATTGGATCATTCACCTTCAGAGCCATTACACTGTGCTACCAAGTGGGCCGGATTTAGCTTGACTTATTCCATGGATGTGCTCATAATCCCTGAGGATGACAATAGAGCTCGGGTGAGAAATGCTCTACGTCGGTTACTGTGGATTGCTCGTGCCCGAACCCACTCCATCCAGAACATGGCCACCCGGATCCACCATGCCTGCCTCCTTGCCACACTGCCTAAGCTACCACTTCTCAAAAATACGATGGCGTGTCATCATCGCTATTACTTTCTGGATCCCGGCTGAGTTTCCCACAGGCTTCGTCAAGCTAATAACGTTAAACAAGCGCTTCTTGGGAGGCAACCCAAGTGATTTATCGCTTTCTTAGATATTTTTCTTTACGCTTTTAGTTTTATCTTTAAATAATTGGAGTTTTGGAGTTCTGTGTTTTTCTGTTTGGCAGGTATTAGTTCGCGAGGCTGAGCGTAAGCGAGCAGCTTGCACGTGGATGCTTATTCCCCTCGAGGAATTTAGGTTTGCACACCTTTTCTCTTTTTGTCTTTTGAGTTTTTTCCCTTCTGCCTTTTCCTTTGAGTTTTTGTCTTGTGTCATCTTATTTGTGTTTTTTTTTTTTTTTAAGTCAGTTCATGTTTTTTTTTTTAGTATGGACTTTGGAAATTTCAAAATTAGTAAAAACTTGTTGATGAATTCGATGAGTTGTGATGTTGGTCATATGCGGCATAGCGTGATGAAATGCTTGGTTGATTACTTTGATTGACATTTATATATTTACCTAGTGAGGTTTGAACCTTATTTGTTTCTTGAGATACATTGGTTGTGTTTTTGTTTGATTAGAATTTGCTCTGAGTCTTCATTGAAATAAATTGATTAGAATTGTGAACTGTGTATATGATTAAGGCGTTTATTGTATTTTATCATTTTCTTTCTCTACAAGTTGTTCCATAGTCGCCCCTTTTGAGCCTTATTTGATTTTTGTTATAACCTTGTGATGATGACGTTTTTGGAGTTGCGGGTTAACAATTGGAGGGGATGATTGTTTGAGTTGTTTGTTGGAGTTGTGTTTATGTTTTTTATCAAAAAAAAAAAGAAAAAAAAAAACTGAAAGAAAAAAAGGGGGAAGCCGAATGGATTATACTCCTAGCGCTCCGTCCACTAGTGTAGTGGATATGAGCCATGAGTACGAGAAACCAGTCTAGGAAACTCGGGCAGAAAACCCAAAGGCTAAACTTAGATAAGATGTCCAAATGGTTTTCAAAAAAAAAAAAAAAATTAATTCTTTGGAAGTATGTTGGACTTGGAGTTAGTGGGAGGAACCGGTTGGTGACAACCGGAGGAGTTTATTGTTATGGTTGGGAGATTGAGTAGAGTTGATATTTTTGAGCTACTTATTCTATATTTATCCTACCTATCCAAAGAGCGTACGTTACAACCTTGAAAGACCTTTTGATGCACTAGTTTAGATTTTGATTTGTTTAAAGTAGAAGTTAGACAATGGGCAAGCATATGATTGAACTTGTTATCGACCAATTTGAGTACACCTATCTTTATTTGTATAAGAATTCGAGTGAGGCACACATATATATTCCCATACTTGACAGAACGCCAAGTCAAAGTATAGAGATCAACCATGTAGTTGTGTAATGTTCGTATGTGCCATTAGAATGTTCGTTGTTGAAGTTGAACATGTTCAAGCTATCTTGTTAATGACTGTTGTCCATGCTCGATTTTAGGTCTGTGTCTCGTCTTTTCTTTTCTTTTTGTTCGGGATGAACAAAGGTTTAAGTGTGGGGGAGTTGTTTGTCTCATTTTTGTTGTGTTTTTTGTGTTTATTTTATCTTTCTTTATCTCCCATTTTAGGTCGTTTCTTTAGTTTTTAGTCCATTTCGTGTTTAATTATATGTTGTCCTTCATTTTGAGTCTTTAGGTGTTTTTCGTTTGTTTTTCTGGGTTTTTTTTGTGTTTTGTCGTTTTTGGTGTGTAGGTCGGGAGCTTCGAGCAAATTTTCTCTTCAAGAAAAGTTGACTTCGACAGCATAATTGGATAGAGGGGTTCGTTAGCGACGCGTAGGAAAAAACAGAACTCAGTTCCGAGTTCGGATGAGCTCAAACAAGGTGAAAACGCAAAATGGCGCAGTGCAGCCCAGAATCTCGCGACTCGCGAGCATAAAGTCGCGATTCGCGAGTGCATGTCCTGACTCGCGAGAGAAAAGTCGCGACTCGCGACTTTAACAGAGTCTCCCAGCGCCCGACCTGTTAGACTCGCGACTCGCAACTCAACTCGCGAGTCGCGACCGTTCAACCCCTGTTTTTTATTTTGCTCGTTTTTCTCGTTTTAGCTCCGTTTTTCGAGTTCTAATATCAAACGACCCTCCAGGCCTAAGGAACAACCCCTAATACCGTTCCTTTCAATTTTTCTCTCCAAAAACTCAATATTGTTAGGATAATTTTTTCCGCTTTTCTTTTTATTTTCTGATGCTTAGATTGTTGGACAAAAACACATTTAGATTGAAATCTTGCAAGTCTTAATCCAATTGTAAGTTTTTCAATTCTATTCTATTAATGTTGATTGGTTTTCTGTTCTTAATTCTGGTTAACATGAGATTGAATCTAAGCATGAGGTAATCCGTTCACCTAGGGTTAGGGGTTTTGATTCTTGTTTTGAATTATGAGAAATGTGTTTTGTTCAATCCATACGAGTTGTGTGAATTATAGGGTTAGTTGATTGATCACCATTCTAACCTAGATAATCGACGTTTATAACCGAGAGGGGAAATGTGGGTCGATTTAGGCTCGTATAGAGTAGACTTGTTCGGCAACGTATTGTCTATGTGTTGCTTGTTTGAATGAGTTTATCGTTTATGTATGTGCTCTTGTTACAAAGAGTTATTGAGCATAGCCCTCTAGACGTTTATTAAATCTCGTAACCGAACAAACAAGCGTTCAACATAATTTAAGACTTGATCAGATTTCCCGACCCCTAGAATTTCTTCCTTTTCTCTAGAGATTTAATTATTATTTCTGTAAACTATTTTTCTAGTTCTAGATAGTTTTGTCAATTCCTCAAATCAATCGTGATTAGAGTGTTTAGTACTTATTTTCTTTTCGTGTGTTATCAATACCAACGCTAAATTCTGGACCGTCTTCCTCGAGAGATCAACCCGGGGAATGAATCTTTTGATTCGGTACTCGGTAAAAATAAAAATAATTTGCTACAACACCGATCTGCCGAACCGGTCGAAGATGTTGTACCGTAAGGAAGCCGAGCCATGTAGCAAAAAAGATCGACCAGTCGAGTAGTCGACCAGCCAAGTAGTCGAGCAATCAAGCAGTCAAGCAATCAAGTAGTCGAGAAATCAAGCAGTCGAGCGGTCGAGTCGATCTCAATAGATCGACCACTTTATGGGTTGGCAATATTCTGGAGACCTACCTAGTCACAGGCGCGTGTAAGAGCCTCTAACCAAATTTCAGGGGAATATTTAGAGGAATTATCATCCCATGTGCAGAGGACACGTGGCGAGAATGCATTGGTTGACAGCGAAAACCACCTCTGACATACGCGCGACATGCCAGAGTACGGACGGGCAGCTGGGGCAGCCATCTCACCATACACGGGCAGCTCTTAGGTCAAGTATCTCACCCCTATATAAAGGGGGGTGAGCCTTTCTTCCTACACACGATTTCTATTATTCAACTCAAGTATACTCATACACATACTTACTTAAGCATCGGAGGCTATTCACCCGAAAAACCCCTGGTGTGAGAGTTATTTGCAGGTTTCCGGCGTTCTACCGGTGAGGACAAGAAGCGATCTATCTCAAACCGGTCCAGGATGCTCACACTTGCATTAGCTGCCAAGGCTCTCCCGCTCGTGCATAGGAAGCCCGTTTGACCCTTACGTTGCCCGTTTCGTAACCCCATATTTCGCTCCTATTTGTGTGTAAATGCTCGTATATGTGTTGTTATTGCTGAACGTATGAATTTCGAACTAATTATGTGCCGTAGATATGTATTTGATTGAATTTTGATATATATATGCCTTTTCCATATCAAAGTGATTACCGTCACTTCAAAAAATTGTCTAACTGAGTTTACCGTAATATAAACTGTGGAATTGCTGTGGATTATTGGATTTAGGAATGTCCTTGACGCAATGGCTTTGGCTTTGTGTCGTTTCGATGTGTATATTGTGAGATATGAATTTTTGAAAATCATATTGCAGCCGATTTTTGCTAAAATCACCATAATTCGTATATTTCTCCAAAAATTCTGATTTTAGGATATGTGGTAATGTAGTTGTTATATTACTTTCAGTAAAAATTTGAGATTTTTTTATTGCCTGTAGCCTTGTCAAAACTCGAAAACTATTTCTGGGCTGTTTCTTAATAAATTCATATAAAACCGAGTTCCTGTCCGAAATGGCTAATTTTTTTATATGTTGTTGTTCTATATGATTTCTTGCTTCTGTAAAAATTTCGAATTTAAATTCCGACTGTAGTTTTTTTAAATAATTTAATTCGATTTCTGGTCAGTTTTTACATGATTTATTTAAATTGGTTAGGAGCATGTTTAGGGGCTTTCCTTTGGTGAAAATGTGTGTTTTTCAATCCCTTATGTGATGTAAAAATTTGAATTGAAATGTCCAAACCTAACTCCTTATAGCCCTATTCTTATAAATTCGAACTAGTTCGTTTAACCCGTTTTTGGCACCGGTTGGCCTTGTTGGCAAATCCTTGACCTGTTGACCCTGTTTTCCTGTCAAACCTTCATTGCCTGTTTTTATATGATTTATTAATTGGTTGGTCGAGTCTAGGAGTCGTCCTAATATTCCAACTCCACAACTTCCACGAGTTTCTTAGTCGATGTGATTTGACTAAGTATAATTCTTGTTATCTGTGTAAGAGTGGAGATAGTCGCTTATGGGATTGTCTTGACTTATGTAGGTATCTGACGAGCAGTGTCTCAACCACCTACGACTTTCTGGTTAATTTGCTTTATCATCCGGCACTAGGTGGGTTTTTAATTATGAAATTGCTATGCTTTAATTAATTGTTATTGTTGTGGTATGATTAATGTATGCATATGGACCATGTAGCCTTTGATGTGAGCTGTACCGGCCGTCGAAGGGTTATCCCGGTAGCTATAGAATGTGCCTTTGGGTAGTCTCATTTATTTATGTATGGCAGTCAGGGCGCTAGCCTTGGTTGGTGATCCTCGTATCTAAGGCCAAGGCGTGAGGTTTGGCATTCGGGGTGGATTTACTCCTGCTGGCTGGGCATCGATTGTAAGACCCGAGGGGCATTTCGATACGTGTATCAGTTCAGTGATCTATTGGTATAGGTGTGCACATGAGGGTTGACTCTGGTATAAGAGATAGGATATTAATTGATTTGTGTTCATATTGCGACCATACCTGCTTTATTTTATGAATTTGTATATTAATTATTGCGTAGCGGTGAGCACCTCGTTTTTTCTATTGTGCTCATTTCCACCTGCTCTTCATGGATGCATGTTAGTATTTACGGGCACGATAAGAGAAGGCAAGTGGTGGTCATGTTACTGATTCTATTTCTGCTGTTTGAACTGCTTAGTATCATTTATGCATTTCTGAATTATGTTGATTATCAGACTATTGATAGGGAGTGTACTCCCTAATATTTATGAATTTGAGAAACCCAGTTTTGGGAGAATCATGGTTGATGAACCCGGTTTGGGTATTGACCTGATTATTGAACCCGTTTTAGGAGTTGCATTTATGATATTGTTGGAAAATGGTTATTCAATGAGTAGCGCCTCAAATGTTTGGAAATAAATTTTGAAAAATTTATTCTAAAATTCGTCAAATAAAAGTGGGGCATTACAGTTTGGTATCAGAGCCAGTCTGCGTTTCTGTAGACTGGTCTAAGTATGAAAATTTGTTCATGTGAATATATGATTGACCTTGTGTTATGACCACTCGCTCTCGTCGTACCGCGCCAGCTCAGGTATGAGTACCTGAATAGTTTTGAGATTATTGTGCATTACTTGATGATGATATGATAAAACGGGGCTTAGGATCTATCCACATATGTTTTAAATTTGGACTCTAGTGTTGAACTCTAGACTTCTTCTATTATTGTGCTAAACTTTTCTGTTGTTCAATGTAGAACTATGGCTCGCCATAATGCTCGCAACCATCAGCCTACTCCGTCTCCGTCTACGTCTCCACCTCACCAGCAGGCCCCCGACCCTGCTGGGGCTCATTTGAACATGGTTCTTTAGTTTCGGCGTTTATCTCCACCAGAATTCGTTGGGCCTGAAGGGCCCGAGGCAGTGGCAGAGTGGATCCATCAGCTAGAACATAATTTTGACCTTCTGCAGCGCCCGGATGCTCAGAAGGTTATATGTGCCCGTTATATGCTGAGTGGCGATGCCGCTTTATGGTGGTCCATCTACTGGAGACTGAGGTAGGTTGAGCTGAATATTTTGACTTGGGAGCGTATGAAGGAAGTGATCATGGAGAAGTATTATCCTATGAGATAGCATGAGGATAGAACGCGCTTTCTGGGACCTTACTCAGGGGACCGACACAGTCGAGGATTACGAGCAGAATTTTACCTGTATGAGCGCCTTTGCTCCACATATGGTGGACACTGACCTGAAGAAGGCCTCCAAGTTTCGGGATAAAATGAACTGAACCCTCCACAGGGGGCGATTTCAAGGGTCTAACTCCAGTGTAGACTCTATAGGACTATTCTAAATTGGATATACATCCTGCTAGCCAGTGAAACCTCCACTACGATGAGACAATTATCTGAGCCATCCAGCTGGAGAGTTATCAGACTCTCGATGCTTCTGACCCTCCTGCTCAGCTAGTCCATCCCATCTCTTTCGTGCCGCCCGACTCTAGTTTGGGAAAGAGGAAGTCTGGTTACCCTCAGAACAAAAAGGGGAAGAAAGGAAACTTCGGAAAGCGCGACAACCGACCTGCTCAGGGCAAGTATCCAAAGTGCCCTAAATGCGGCCGTTACCACCCGGGGGAGTGCCGACACGATCAGAGGGTTTGTTTCAACTGTCAGTGCCCCGACCACTTTTACCACGACTGCCCTGAACCAAAGTGACAGCCACCATACCAGCAGCCCTATCAGCAGCAACAGCTTCTCCCTTGATAAAGATCGCGTGTCCCGACTACCGATAAGCCACAAACCAGTGCCTTGAATCGCCGATAGTTGCCTAGAGGTTCACAACCCGCACCCCTCTAAATGAATAAAATTGCAATAGAAATCAAGAGGAAATCTAAGACAAAGTGTTTGAACAAAATTTCGGATTTTTATTAATAAACTTGATAATGAAAAATAACATAAGAAAGGGGCCTTTATATAGGCACAAAATATATCTAGTCCTAATCTACCTAGGGAACTAATAAAGCAATAAAATATTAAGAATCCTAATTAAGCTAGAAATCATAAGGCAATAGGGAAACTAAATAACTTTGCTTGCACTCCAAGGTTCTCTCTATCTCTCTCGACCGCCCCACGCACCGCCTCCCAACGCGCGCCGCCTTCGCCCCTCTCCCTAGTCCTCGAGGACTAGGGCACCGCCTTTCGCGCGTGCTCTATCACCAGGCGTAATGCGCACGCTAGCGAGCGCTGCGCCGCCCCCGTGCACATGGCCTCCCACCAGTCCGCTTTCTTCGAGGCGTAATAATTTACTGATACGGAAGTGGTCATCAACCCAGGCGAGTCGGAGGACGAAGGTGGCGATGGTCTCGATATTTGGCTAGAAAATATGTTGGAGGAGCCATCTAGTCCTATTT
>CACSLK010027796.1:427376-447001 GCA_902706635.1 Striga hermonthica
CTCTTTTGGATACCCCACAAATTTACATAAGATGGATCTCATATCCAACTTACCTCTTACTAACTGCTTCATATAAGCAGTACAACCCCATACTTTTAAATACTTGTATGAGGGTGTTTTGCCACACCATATCTTATAAGATGTGCTGGGTACAGCTTTACTTGGCATTCTATTCAAAATATGTGCTGCTGTTTCTAATGCATAGCCCCAGAATGAAAGAGGTAAACTAGTGGAACTCATCATTGATCGAACCATGTCCAACAATGTTCGATTCCTTCTTTCTGAAACCCCATTTAGTTGTGGAGTTCCAGGAGGTGTCCACTGTGAAATAATCCCATTATCTCTTAAATAATCAAGAAACTCATTGGTCAAATATTCACCTCCTCGATCTGATCGAAGAACTTTTATATTACGACCAATTTATTTCTCTACTTCATTTCTGAATCCTTTGAACTTTTCAAATACTTCAGATTTGTACCTTAATAGGTATACATAACCATACCGTGAATAATCATCGGTAAAAGTTATGAAATAGTAGTAGTTCCCCTTGGCACTAACATTTAGTGGTCCACAAACATCTGTATGAATCAAATCCAACAGACCTTTAGCTCGCTCCACTTGTCCAACAAATGGTGATTTTGTCATTTTACCTTTAAGACATGACTGACAAGTAGACAACCTTTCCTCTCCCCTAAGGTCAAATTTTGGTCCCAATTTGTGAATCCTCTTTTCAGATATATGACCTAATCGAGCATGCCAAAGTGTGAATGAACTATGATTATCTAATTTTCTTTTATTTTGTTGAATAGTTAGGATGGGACTTTGTGGTGTAATGGTATATAACCCATTTGTCAAATTTCCGGAATATATAAAAGTTGTATCTTTGAAAATGGAACATCTTCCATTCTCAATTATGAACTTAAAACCTTCTCTATCCAATTCTAGAATAAAGATTATGTTTCTTATAACATCTGGAACATATAAACAATTTGTCAAACAAACTGTTACACCATCATTTAAAGCGGATAAACATTCCCAATAGCTTTGACAGCAACCCTTGCCCCATTGCCCATCCTTAGGATTGTTTCATCATTTTCTAGCTTTTTACTTCTTGTCATTATTTGCAAATCATTGCAAATATGTGAACCACAGCCGGTATCCAATACCCAAGAAGAATCGTTAACTGATAAGTTAACTTTAACAAAATAAATGCCTGAACTTTTCAGGCTTGCAAGATACTCCTTGCAATTCCTCTTCCAATGCCCAGTTTTACCACAATGATAACATTTATTGGGTTCAGTTAATTTGTTTTGTTCAAGGATACTTGCAATTGGATATTTAGCCATTTTAGTAGAGTGATCTACAAAAACAAACGAAGCAGAAAATAATCAGACTATGGAATTTATATTCATTTAATATTAGGTCTTTAACATTAAATGTCTCCCACTATTTTAATTAAAACCCTTATTTTAATTATGAAAATCTAATTTTCATAGTGGGCTTGAAGTCCAATAAAAATATTCCATATCCCAATTTTATGAGTACGCATGAAACATTTATATCGGTAGTCAACTTTTGACAATTGTATCATTATACAACCTTCAAGATGTTTTGCCTCACTTTTCCTTATATACCTCAATTTTATGACCGTATATATTACTAAGTGGCAAATCAAACCCATCAAACATTCATGATAGTAGCCCACCAGAATGTCCCACGACTCATGGTCAACATAAAGAGGAATCCACCTCACGAGTATCACTATACTTAGTAGGGATGACACAAAACCACCCCACGACTCATGGTCGGTGATAAAGCATCGTAGCATCTCATGTCGTCTACTTTTGATGGAAGGTCTGGATTAATAAGTTCCAACTTATTTTTATCCAATATTGATTTGATATAGAATTAATCAAATTAATTCTTTAGGGTTCCTTAGATCTCATCAATTACCATCTTTACGTGTGTTTATTTACCGCATTATTCATCGCATGAATCGAAAACATAAATAAACCTAACATACATCTAATGCATGCATACGGTGGGATGATCATGTCCTTGCATATACGACCCATTCGAGCCAAAATGGGTCTATACCTATGTACGTGATAAAACAAATAAATAGAACTACTTCTATTACAATTTTATTTTATCTACCCGTCCAAGCACAGGCCTTCGAGATTTACAACTTGTAAAATTACCCACATATGCGTGGGCCTTTCGCATCGAACGGTCTCCACCTTGATCTAATCTTTTAACGATACAAAATTTTTTAAAATTTTAGAAATAATAAATCAAGAGACTCGCAGGTCTCGATAAATTACATTCGTTTAATCGCATTAAATAAAAATGCAACCATCAATCATATTGAATAAAAATGCAATCATTCATCATTATGAATAAAAGGCTCATAATCATCCCATTCATCACATGAATTAAAAAAAAAATATTAAGTCACACGACCCGTGTGACAAAGTCACACGACCCGTGTGACAAAGTCACACGACCCGTGTGAGTCCACACGACCCGTGTGACACCTCACACGACCCGTGTGGCTAAAAAATCGATTTTTTTTTTATATTTTGATAATTAATATGTTTATCATATAAACATTTAATTATCATATAAACTTTTTTTTTTCAAAACGATAGAAGGCTTTATAAAACTCAAAAGAGAACAAAGTTCTAATACAGACGGGGAAAACCCAATAAACTGGAAATAAAACTGAGAGGCACATTAACAAGATGGCCTAGAACAACTACCAAACTATATGTACAAACCAACTATAGAAGCCCATTCCACTACCAAAAGGCCTAGATTGCACTTCTATAATCAAACTCAAGAAAAAAAGGAAAAGACTGCAAACAAACCAACTAGGACAATGAAGAAAATTCATGCCACTCTGCAAGGGCAGTTTTGATCACCAACTGAACTGGGGGAGAGACTTCTGAAATATCCATGTATTGCGCGTCTTCCACAACCACCATAACAAATAGGTGGTGAGCTGGATTCTAAAGGAGGCAGTGGCTGTTTGTGGCAGAGAACACAGCTGAAGCCACCAGCTTTTGAAAGAACAAGAAAGATGCTGGATTCCCTCCCAAGAAACAGGTGCTAACTTCTAAAGAGTTCTGGCTCTATGGCAGTTAAGAAGAAGATGCTCGACAGTTTCTGGTTCTTCACCACAACATCTGCAGTATATATCCACATCAAGTCCCTTTTTCTTCAGGTTGGTTAGAACAGGCAAAGCACTATGAAGACATCTCCAAATAAACAACTTAATTTTCCCTGGAATCTTCAGGGACCAACATCTGAGAAGAGTTTTCTGCAAACTTTGGCTAGATGAACTACTTTCAGGTTGATCAAGTTTAAGAACTTTCTGTTTTGCAAGAAAATTGTAAGTGCCAGAAACTGAGAATTTGCCTATTTTGTCAAGCCCCCAATAATACCTGTCCTTTTCCCCAGCCTTCAGAGAATTGATAGCTAAGATTGCTTTACTATCTTCAGCAGAGAACACCTGTTGGACAAGCCATCTGTTCCATCCTGAGCCATCAGGATTCATAAGATCCTTCACAAATATGAGGTGTCCTCTGGCCAGATCCATCAGAATAGGTTTAGTCTTGGGCAAGGATGGAACCCAATTAAAATCTTCAATCCTAGTTTGCTCACCACTTCTGATTTCAGTCTCGAGCCAGTTGGAAAAAATGGGGAGCGTGTCAAGCCAAATGTTCCAAAGCCAAGACCCTTTTGGATTTTTGGTTGCATGAAAAATGGAGGAAACTGGATAGTATCTGTCTTTCAACACTTGGCTAACAAGCAGATCTGGTTCGGAAGAGATTCTCCAGAGTTGTTTACATATTAAAGCTTGAATAAAGAGATGAACATCATGGAAACCAATACCACCATACTGTTTGGGAACTGTCATTTTGTTCCAACTCTTCCAACGTATGCCAGAAGATTTTTCCTCATCAGTTTTCCACCAGAAATGAGCACACATCCTAGAGATTTCCTTACAGATGGACTGAGGCAACACAAAACATGACATTGTGAATACAGGGAGAGCTTGTATGACTGCCTTCAGTAACACTTCCTTGCCTGCTGGAGAAAGTAGCTTTGATTTCCAACTTTGTAATTTCTTCTGAATGGACACCAGCAAATAATCAAAAACCTCCTTTTTAGACCTTCCAATACCAAGGGGTAACCCCAGGTATCTGGTTGATCTATGGGATTGAACACCATGAAAAGATGAGCAAATTCTTTGTTGAATCTGAGGAGGAGTATTCTTGCTAAAAAATATAGCAGATTTCTGCAAGTTAACTGATTGACCAGTGAAAAGCTTGTACTTTGCCAACAGATTAAGAATCACCTCAGCTTGGTCTACTCCAGCTCTGCAGAAGAGAAGAGAGTCATCTGCAAAAAGCAGATGAGAGAGAAGAGGTCCATTCCTAGAGATTTTTAAACCATGCAGCTGACCAGAGTTTACAGCCTCAATAATAAGAGCAGACAGCATCTCAGAGATAATAATGAATAAATATGGAGACAGAGGATCTCCCTGTCTAAGCCCCCTTGATGGCTTAATGTACCCACAGACAGTGCCATTAACTTTGAAAGATAGGGTAGAGGTTGAAATGCAAACAAGAACAAGTTTAACAAATTCCTTGCAGAACCCCATTTGGATCATAATCTGTTTAAGGCTGAGCCACTCCACTCGATCAAATGCTTTCATAAGATCCAATTTAAGAGCCATAAACCAGTTTTTACCAGAATTGTGTCTGTTGAGGAAGTGAAAAGCTTCTTGAGCAATAATTACATTGTCCAGTAGCTTTCTTCCTTTAAGAAAGGCTGATTGAGAATTATTAATGCAGCTATCCAGACAAGATTTGAGCCTTTTAGCAAGGATTTTGGACAACACTTTGTAAATCACTGTGCATAAACTAATAGGTCGAAACTGGTTAAGAGACTCAGGCACTTCACACTTGGGGATAAGAGAGAGGATTGTGTGGTTCCAATATTGCAAGATAGAACCAGATTGAAAGAAGCTCAAAATAGCAGAAGTGAAATCATCTTTTATCAAATTCCAGAAATGTTGGTAGAATAGAGCAGTCATACCGTCTTCTCCTGGAGATTTGTCTGGGTTAAGTTGAAAGAGAGCTTCCTTGATTTCATTCTCATCCGCTGGAAGGAGGAGAGCAATGTTCATGTCATTGGAAATTGATCGAGGAATAAGCTGGAGAATGGAGTCACCTCCAATTGATCCTTCAGTTGTGAACAGTTTGGAATAAAAATCCTCAATGTGAGCTTCCATGTCCTTCTGATTGTAAAATTCTTCCCCTCTTGCTGACACAAGCCTTGAGATTGCATTCTGTCTCCTTCTTTGCTAGACATAAGCATGGAAGAACTTTGTGTTGTTATCCCCATTCTTGATCCAGGTAGCTCTAGATTTTTGTTGCCAGTAAGATTCCTCAAAGAAATGAGCTTTGTTCAGTTCTGATCTTGTAGAAGCCCATTCCTCCCATTTAGTATCTGATGTGTCTTCTCTCAGCAATTCCAATTTGTTGGCAAGAGAAGCTATAGAGAGTTGGTTCTGAGTGTGGAAAGAGGAGCTCCATCGAAGAAGAGCTATCCTTGTAGCTTTAACTCTTTCTTTGAGCTGGAATAATGGAGTTCCATCAATCTGAATTGTCCATGCTTTTTCAACTGTCTCAGTCAATCCATCCTTACCAATCCATCTCTTATCAAAGGAGAATCTCCTGGGAGTTCTCACTCTGACAGTCCCCTGGTCAAGAAGAAGAAAGGAATGATCAGATGAGCTTCTAGCCTTGTTAAGAACTTTAGCATTAGGGTAGTTTTGCAGCCATTCCATTGATCCAAAATCTCTATCCAATTTTTCCTCAATCAGCTCCCCATTCACCCTATTGTTGCACCAGGTAAATTGGTATCCTGCCATTTGAATTTCTTCCATATCCATATGATTAATAAACTGGTTGAAGCCAGAGAAACTTCCACTGTGTCTGGATTACCACCAATTTTTTCCTCATTAGAGCAAATGGAGTTCCAATCCCCAGCAATAAACCATTTCTCTCCCCAAGAGGGTTGTAAGGATTCCAAAACCTGCCATTGAACTGCTCTCTGATTTCTGCAAGTGCTTAAATAAACAAATACTCCCCATTGGACATCTGAGTTTGGGAGTTGATACTGAATAGCAATAAAGAAGTCCTTGCTGAGGGTTTGAAGAATAGTGACTTGTTGATTCCAAAACAGCAAAAGCCCCCCACTTTGGCCCTGAGGATCCACAATAACTGATCTGTCATCAAAACCAAGTTTCCTACTGACTGTATTGACAAAAGATTTGGGTTTTTTAGTTTCTGAGAAGAAAACAAAATTTGGGTGATGAGATTTGATAATCTTTCTGATTTGGGAAACTGTAGAGGGCCCACCCAGCCCTCTACAGTTCCACACCGCAGCTAACATTGATCACTTGCGCGCCATTCAAGGCTGGCCGCCCCCACCTGTTCTTTAGTCAACTTATTCTTTTTATTGGTAGTTTTCCTTTGGAGCTGATTCTCAGTTTCTATCTCTTCATCTTCAGGGAGAGTCCTCAATCTCTTACTCCCAGTTAAGGAAAAAGTTTCCACTGGTAGAGTGTCTTGTCTTGTCATATAAACTTAAACAAATCAAAATCTATTTTTAAAGATGCTAATCGTAACGTGGCTCTGATACCACTGTTGGGTTCGATATACCGTACGGAACAGAGTTTAAAGCGGAATTTAAAATTTTATAAGTATTTATATTATAAGTACTTATTCCGTACATAATTATAACGATATAACGAATAAGCATAATTTAAAATCTAGTAACTTTTACTAATTTTGATTTGATATGTAATTTATAAAAATTACCTTTGTTCTTGAACTCCTTCAAAACCGACGATGTATGAGGAAATCAATTCCCGGTTTGGTAACGATCACTTCTTGTGGTTACTCACTTTAGGAATCCAAATGTCTTCCCTCTAATCGTATCCACCTTTTGAAGTCCGGTTCCGACAATAGTTCCTTCGCTAGTAGAAACTACTCGGTTTTATTCAATAAGTATGGAATATATATTTATAAGGAAATTTTTCAAGAACACTTTCTTGCATTATCACTCAACTCTTTGAATGAATTTTTCTCTTGGAAGAATTTAGCTCAAAAACATAGCTATTAATGTGCAAACATTTTGCACCTATTTATACTAAACATTTTAGCATAAAATAATTAATATTTGATATATTTTATTTTAAATAAAATCAGATTTTATTTAAATAATCATACCAAATATTGACTTTTAATTAATAATGTGATTGGTTTATAACCACCATCAATCATTATTATTGTATTAATAAAAATAAAATTAATTATGTGGATTAGTTAACAACTCCTAACCACCATAATTAATTTATTTCTATTATTATTTAATCTTCAATCATATTAAAGATAAATAATAAAATATCTATTCTTCCATTTCCTTATTTAATAATCTTATTATTATTTGGATTTGAAATTTAAAATCAAATTTTAAATTCCAACTATTAGTTAGTAATTCTATTAATTACTAAATTAATGTCCAAAATTCAATTAATCAATCTAACTGATTAATTTAATATATTCCTTAATTGATATCTAATCAAATTAGATTTGTCAATTAATTCTAACTCTTTAGAAATACTATTTGAATTTTACCTTCATTCAAAAATTGGTGTGACCTTTTAGGTTCACAATTAATACTAGTAGTGGGTTAACAACTCTTTGTAATTTGAGTTATTCATATTAACTCTTATTCTTGAATTAACTCTTGAATTCAAGAACCCACATATCATGGGAACATCTAGCAAGTAGCATGAATCTAGTATTAAGTGAATAGCGAGTAAACCTATTTCGATTACAAGTACATACATGTAAAATCCTTTCGACATCCAATTTCCCGATTAAATCTTGGGTATGATTTTAGTCGAAACCCAAATTGATTTAATAACTATGATTCTATTTCATGTTTAGTAATTCATTTATGAATCTCTATTCATCCCGCCTTGGCCAAGGACTTTGAATTACTAACTATGAAACACATAGGAAATTCACTTATCTTCATAAGTGTCGAATCCTTTCTTGACCACTGACAAACTTCCATAAATATTAATATAATACCCAAAATATCCCTTTATACGATTGTGCTAGCAATCAAAAGGATAAACCAAAGTAAAATATAATATGCACAAAGTTACCATCGTGCCTCAAGTCTAAGGATTAATCATGTACTATTGTAACATGAAAATTCTTATTCGACATGATAAACTTTCATTAAGAATTTTCATACGGTCATGTTCAGTGAACTTCTTCTCTAACAAGCACCCACATATATGTATTTGCGTCCCACGCTAATGTTGATGGAATGCAACATTCTTATCCAATAAGCATACATACTATGTGCAAGTCTTTTCCGGATTTATTCGATATCCCATCTCGAAACATCCAACGACTTGGAACTGTATTTAAGATCACAGCTTTCAAGATATGTTCCATGATCACCATCTCTATGCGCAACCATATCTTATAGCTATAAGTGATCTAGTGGTTTTATCTTAAGTGCAAATATATGATAAATGCTTACTCTTAAAATAAAGTAATGCCTTATTATTTAATATAATTTCAATAGATTGTATTTACAAGTAGAATACGTCTAATCTGATTGGAACGCCGGGTATACTACTCCAACACTTACTGTACTAGCCTCACCTGAGCAGGAACTGAATATACATACCTCAAACATGATAGTTGTAATAATACTTAATGTAATACTCAGTCTAAGTCCCCACCTAAACTGTTGGTTCATAAATGTAAGTGCTGCTGGCTGATCAAACTGTAAAAATATATAAATAAACAAATATTAAGTACTATGCTCAAACTGACTGAAAATAGCTGCTAAGATGCTCGACTCGAACTAAGTATTTAACTGGATTTACTGGAATAATCTCGGGTTCTAACTTGACTTGTAATAAACTGGACTGGTACTGATATACTGGCTGACTGGACTAAAAATTTAACTGAAAATCTGGACTGAACTCGGACCGGGTCACTAAGTCCTTAACTGATCAGATGACCGGTCTAAACTGGTCGGTTCACTAGCTGGTCGGACCGCCGGCTCGCTGTGGCCGGGCGGTCGGCCGCTGGCCTGGGCCAACCGGCTCGGTCCCACGCACGCACTGGGCGCAGCCTGGGCGCTGCTGGCGTCGGCCCGTGCGTGATTGGGCATGGTCCGTACGCTGGCGGGTGCAACTGGCACTGCGCGTGCGCATGGGACGGTGATACGGAAGTGCAGATCAGCGTCGGCAAGCTTGGGGAGCTAAAATGCAAAAGGTGCGCATCGGCCCTTGATGCGCACGATTGGGTGAACGAGCCACGCACGCGGGCTGTGCGAGGAGTACGCGAACGCACGGGCGGCAAGTGTGCAGGCCCTTGTATGGACGCGCGGCAGTCGGGGTGCAAGCGCGCATTATGCACGGGCAGCGGCGCGTGGGGCGACGCTGGCGAAGGCCTCGACCGAGTAGGAGTAGGAGTGCTCGGTGTTCGCGCGGGTGGCGAGGACGCGCGAGACACGGATGGCAGAAGTAGAGCGCGCGCAAGGGCGTGCGAGTGGGGTGGAAGCGCGGACGTCCTAGTCTGCGGGGGCATAGGACAGGCGTGCGCGCACGCGCAAGAAAAGGGCGGCGCGGACTGGGCGAGCGTGCGGGGCAGGCGACTGATGACGGATCGGGTGTTGCGTTCCCTTGACTTGTCTCGATCACGGCTTCGCCACGGCCTTGCTCTCGACGATAGGTGTGATCGACTCGGTTATTAGCCTAACTCTCTCACGATACTTGAGTTCACTCGGGTATTAGCCTCGCTACACTCTTTCGAAATAGATCGGGTCTTAGCCTCTCTAATTCGTTGAACTGGCTTGGGTCTTAGCCTCACCAATTCGGTTGCATGATCGAATTCTCACGAACCCTAACACACGGTTTGAACAAACGTTCCTTTTCTATTTCATCAAATCCAAGACCTTTTAAGAACAATGAGGGATGATCCCTATTTATAGATCCTAACTATGACTAATTCTAATCTACCTAGGAAACATATTAAAGCAATAAAATATTAAATTCCTAAACATTCTAGATATTATTGTGCAAGAAGGAAACTAAATATCTAGAGTCCTAAATTGACTAGATCTTGATCTTGCTTGGCTTGCACTCCAAACAATTCCCATCTCTTGCCCCAAGTCTCCACCGCCCTACTTCGCGCACGCCGCCTTCACGTTGCCTAGTCCTTGTCGCGCGCGGCTTCGCGCGCGCGTGTCTCGCACGCGTCACACGCCGCCTCCACTTCTCCTAGTCCTGCACGGACTGGGCCCCGTGCATTTTCCCACCACGCGCGCGCCATCCCGCGCGCTATTTCTTCACTGCCGCCCTTGCACGCGTACGCGTCCAGCACGCCTATGCCTTCGCGGTGTAGGACTCCCGCGTCTGCACCACACCCGCGCGCTTTCTTGCGCGCCCGGTTCCACTGGATCCTCTTACGCGCGTATGTTCCGCTGCCCCACACTCCTATGCCTGCGCTGTTTCGGTTGCTGCCCGCGTGGCCTTCACCCGCACGCCCAGCTCGCCCGCCGCTCGCTGCCCGCGCGTACATCCCATCACCCGCGATCCGATCGCCTATCGTGCACCCTCGTACACCCCATGCTGACCGCGTGCTGACCACCCGCTCTCGCGCATCACCGCCCGATGCGCGCTTTTTGCCTACTCGACCATCGACCACCCCCGACCAATCCTCGGACTCAACGACCACTTCCGTATCATTCCCCTCCTCTTCAAGATGTTCCTTGTCCTCAAGGATTAAGAAATTCAGTACATCCACGTCGCTATCTTCTTCAACGGGAAATTCACCTTGATCCTCAGTCCTCAACTTAATGCGCTTTCCTAGTCGTCCAAACTCCATCTTTCCTCGCTTATAGTCAGTCGTAATGGGTCCAAGCGTTTCCAGCCACTGTACTCCTAACACAATATCTGTTGCCTTAAGCAGTAAGGCTTAAAGATCAATTTCCAGCTCATGATCCTGTGCCGTTATCGGGACCTTCTTGAATTTTTTACTTCCCTACAGCTCATGCCCATTGGTCACCTTGACACCAAACTTCTTGACTTTTGTGGGTACCAATTTCAACTTCCGGGCTATCCCTTCGTCGATAAAATTTAAACTCGACCCACTGTCCACCAGGACCTCTAGCAACATATCCTTTATCTCAGCCGTGAATCTGATCATTCTAGGACCACGCTTGTTGCACTTCACCATATGCACCAAGACTCTTCCTATGGCTTTTCTTCCTCTCGTTCCTCTTCAATTTCTAATAGAAAAATTTCCTTACCCTTGCACTTGTGGCCTGGCACAAATTTCTCGTTGCAAGTAAAGCACAAGCCTTTTTCTCTTCACCTTTGTATTTCGTCCTCCGTCAGCCGTCGGTAGTTGCTAGTGGTGCGTGTACCATCGCCGACTGTTTGCTTGACCTCGGCCCGTGGGAGCGTATCGTCGACTGCGACGCTCGCGCGCCGAACGTCCGTGCGCCCTTCGCTCGGTCTGGCCCTGCGCACTGCCGCGAGATGATCCTCGTGCAGTCGCGCTGCTTCCATGGCAGCCCTTGTTGACCTTGGCCAGTCCAATCGTACTTCCGCAGCCAACTCAGCCTTTAAGCCTCCTACAAACACACCTACTAGTGCCTTTTCGGGCCAATCCTGAACCCGGATTGCTATCCTCTGAAACTCCTTCTGATAGTCGCGTAGACTACCGGTTTGGCAGATCCTTGTCAGCGCCTCATCATAATCAAAGTATTCGCTAGATCCAAACCTGGCAATCAGCTCCTTCTCAAAATATCGCCATATAATTTGCTCGCCTTTATTTATATAAACATGTGACACCCATTGCCACCATGTGTTGGCTTCCCCATCCAAGTAGTAGGCAGCAATTTGAACTCTTTCAGACTTGTGTACCTCATTGATCTCGAAAAATTGCACGACACGACTTAACCATGCATCCGGATCTACTCCTTCGAACGTTGGCATCGTTATCTTCGGTTTCGCACGTACGTGCTCCTCGCGATGATGCCGATGGCCATGCGTCCTGCAATCGCCGTGGTGTCGGGTAGTGCGCGTCGCGCGCGTTCCCCGCGACCGTTCGTCGTCGTCATCGTGACTAGACGTCGAACTGTCCGTTCCCGCCATGGTTGATCTCGATGTACGGCTCCTCCGCGTATGGTGGTTGACTCTCTCGAGCTGTCCTGCCAAGTCGTGTATCATCAGCTCCAATTTTGCCATGTTTTCATTTACAACGTGTTGTCCGTTGCCAAGGGACTTCACGCTTTCTTCAAGTGCATCGAATCTCTCACGATTCGTCATGACTTTCTTTTTTTTTTACTCTAAGAAAAAATCGAAAAATAAATGAAAAATTCGAACAAGAATTTCGAAAATTTCGACCCAAAAATAAAAGAAATTCGGCCCCTCAACAAAGGTAATAACCGAAAAAAAATCAAACAAAAGGACTAGATGACACCTCTTTTTTTTTTTTATGACTCACGAAATTTCGAAAAATTTCGAACAAAGAAACCAAAAAAATGGAACCAAAAAAAGAAAAAAGAACGGGATAGAAAAAGTTCACGAACACCCAATCGATCACTCCTAACGAAAGCACCAATGATGATGGATCGGGTGTTGCGTTCCCTTGACTTGTCTCAATCACGGCTTCGTCACGGCCTTGCTCTCGACGATAGGTGTGATCGACTCGGTTATTAGCCTAACTCTCTCACGATACTTGAGTTCACTCGGGTATTAGCCTCGCTACACTCTTTCGAAATAGATCGGGTCTTAGTCTCTCTAATTCGTTGAACTGGCTTGGGTCTTAGCCTCACCAATTCGGTTGCATGATCGAATTCTCACGAAGCCTAACACACGGTTTGAACAAACGTTCCTTTTCTATTTCATCAAATCCAAGACCTTTTAAAAACAATGAGGGATGATCCCTATTTATAGATCCTAACTATGAGTAATTCTAATCTACCTGGGAAACATATTAAAGCAATAAAATATTAAATTCCTAAACATTCTAGATATTATTGTGCAAGAAGGAAACTAAATATCTAGAGTCCTAAATTGACTAGATCTTGATCTTGCTTGGCTTGCACTCCAAACAATTCCCATCTCTTGCCCCAAGTCTCCACCGCCCTACTTCGCGCACGCCGCCTTCACGTTGCCTAGTCCTTGTCGCGCGCGCGCGAAAGTAACACGCCGCCTTCGCTTCTCCTAGTCCTGCACGGACTGGGCCCCGTGCATTTGCCCACCACGCGCGCGCCATCCCGCGCGCTATTTCTTCGCTGCCGCCCTTGCGCGCGTACGCGTCCAGCACGCCTATGCCTTCGCGGTGCAGGACTCCCGCGTCTGTGCCACACCCGCGCGCTTTCTTGCGCGCCCGGTTCCACTCGATCCTCTCGCGCGCGTACGTTCCGCTGCCCCACACTCCTATGCCTGCGCGGTTTCGGTTGCTGCCCGTGTGGCCTCCACCCGTGCGCCCAGCTCGCCCGCCGCTCGCTGCCTGCGCGTACATCCCATCACCCGCGATCCGATCGCCTACCGTGCACTCGCGTACACCCCATGCTGACCGCGTGCTGACCACTCGCTCTCGCGCATCACCGCCCGATGCGCGCTTTTTGCCTACTCGACCATCGACCACCCCCGACCAATCCTCGGCCTCAACGACCACTTCCGTATCAGCGACCCATGCCGCATGGGTATAGGAGTGGCGGAGGCGGCGCGCGATGGCTCGCGCGCGAGGAACACGCACGCATATGAGGCGGCCGAAGATTCTAGGGTATAGGCGTGTGAATTACTTGTGTTTCAAGTAGTTTGGAGTGCAAGTCAAGCAACTAGTAGTTATAGTAATATTACGATTTTATTACCATGTTGCTTTTCATTCTAGAATTAGGAGATCTATTATAGTTAGGCTTAGATTTAATTTATGCATCTAGAAATACCTATGTACCTCTTCATTATTGAATGTCTGAGAATTGATGAGTGAATAGAAAAGGGGAACTTGGTGTTCTAACGTGTGTTAAGCAAGGCTGTAGTGCGTGTTTACATACAAGTGTCGGAGAGAAGGCCATTAGTGCGTCTTGAAGTCACACGTGTATAAGAGAAGGCCGTAGTGCGTCTGTTAGTAACATCTATCGTGTGTAGTCGAAGGCCCCGAGAGCGCGATTACACACAACAGAAAATAGACAACAACCGCGATCAACACTCCGATCACTCATCAGATGGCCATCGCATGTTGTTGTGCACTGCCGGCGAAAACTTGGCGCTGGGACGCGCGGCTGGCCACTGTCGTGCACACTGGCTACGGCACTGGCGCTTACTGGCACTGTCGGGCGCTGTTGTGCGTTACAGGCAGGCGACTGGCATGCTGACTACGCGTGGTAGTGCGGTTGGGCGCTCGGGCGTGCTGTCGGGCATTGGCCGAGGCCTACTGGGGACGCTGGCGTGCTGCCGGGCGCGCTGGCGTGCGCTGGGACTGGCCAGCGTGCGCTAGGCGCTGCTGGCTGGCTGTACGTACGCGTGTTGTGCGGTGGCTGGGCGCTGCCCACGCTCACTGCACACTGCGGGCGTACGTTTGTGGTCTGACTGTGTGCTGCCGGCATGACTGGCATGCGTTACGCACACGTCCACTGGCGGCACGCTGTTGGGCGTTGCCGCACGGGCTATGCACGATGCACTGCTGGGCGTGCGCGTGCTGCCGCGTTGATGAGGGAATCGGTGATTGCGGTTCTTGTCTATTTGTTGTGAGTAATCGCGCACTCATGGCCTTCGACTACACACGATAGGTGTGACTAACAGACGCACTACAGACTTCTTCTAGACACGTGTGAATTCAAGACGCTCTCAGGGCCTTCTCTCCGACACGATTTGTATGATAAACACGCACTAATGGCCTTGCTTAAAGACACGAAATAATGCAATGTTCCCCTTTCTATTCACTCATCAATTCTCAACATGTTCAATAATGAAGAGGTACATGGGTATTTATAGGTGCAAAATTAAATCTAAGCCTAATCAATCTAGATATCCTAAATCTTGCAATAATAAAAATCCTAATACTAGAAAGCAATAAAATTCTAATATTACTATAATTCCTAAAGACTTGAATTGCACTCCAATTTACTTGAATCCCAAGTCATTCGCACGCCCCAAAGCACTTCGACCACCTCTTCGCGTCGCCGCCTTTCATCTTTCCTAATCCTCGGCATGCGAGGCATCGCGCGCCTCGTCCATCTCGCATGCGCGTGCCCTAGCGCGCGCCCAGTCTGCGCCGCCTTCACTCTGCGCGTGTGTCCCCTCGCATATCATTCCTATGCCCGCGCGAATTAGGACGTCCGTGCTTGCTCCGCACTTGCGCGCTATCACGCGCCCATCATCACTCCCGATCCTTTCGCACGCGTGTGTGCTGCCGCCCATCACTCCTATGCCTACGCGGTTTGGGACTCACGCGCTTGCCTCATACTCGCGCGGTAGTGCGCGCACCCCTTCGCTGCCGATCTCCTCGTGCGCGTGTGCTACTGCCATTCCTAGGCCTTCGAGGCTTAGGACATCCCTTGCGTCTGTGCCACTCACGTGCCCGCCAAGACCCGCGCGCCCATCACCTGCTGCTCCGCGTGTACCGCCCAAACCCGCGGGCTGCTCGCCTACCGTGCACCCGCGTGTACCCTGCTCCATCCAACCGCGCGCATCATGGGCCGATGCGCACCATTCGCCCATTAGCCGATCTCCGTCGACCCCTTTGTTGCCGCTCGTCTCTGTCAGCTCATCCCACGATTCCCAACCTTCCACGCACCTTCCATCCTTTCTCGTGCAATCTCCGGCACTCCATGTTCAACTGTCCTCCATCCTTTGCTTACCTCGCCTTCGAGCCTCCATCTTCCATGCCCGCTTCTTCCTCGCACAAGGCCCGCAACAATGAATCACCTTCTTAGCTTTTGCCTTTCGTCGTCTTCGAGCTTGCCTAGCCTTGCATTTTCTCGCCTTTGACCTTGGACCACATCCCTTTGGCCAATCCCTTACGCATGATGGTCGTTAAATCGGACTAGATGGCTCCTCTAGCATGTTCTCCAGCCATAAATCAAGATCTTCAACCATCCCATCACTCGACTCACCGGGGTTAATAACCACTTCCGTATCATTCCCCTCCTCTTCAAGACTTTCCTTGTCCTCAAGGATAATAAAATTTAACGCACCTTCATCACCATTGTTTTGAACGTTGGCCACCTCAGCTTCCCTTGCTTCCACGAGTTGTCGTTCGCGCTCCTCCCAATCTCTTTATTCGTGAAGATCTTCCAAAAACTCTTGCTCCCATTCGGTTAACTCCCTTTCCAAACCTTCGAGATATTCAAGATCCTCCAGATCCAACTCATCTAATGGTAACATCATGACTTTTTTTTTAAGACTCTATTGAAAAATAAAACCAAAACAAACTAGGATGACACTTTTTTTTTTTTACTCGATCTCACGAAAAAAATAAAAATGAACAAAAATTCGAACCAAAAAATCGAACAAAAAGAAAAGAAAAATTGGCCCCTCAGCAAAAGGCAAACCAAAAAAATAAAAAGATAGATAGACAAAAACTTTGATCGGACTCTCTCAATGAAAGCACCAATGATGAGGAAATCGGTGATCGCGGTTCTTGTCTATTTGCTGTGAGTAATCGCGCACTCAGGGCCTTCGACTACACACGATAGGTGTGACTAACAGACGCACTACGGCTTTCTCCTAGACACGTGTCACTTCAAGACGCTCTCATGGCCTTCTCTCCGACACGATTTGTATGATAAACATGCACTAATGGCCTTGCTTAAACACACGAAAGAACACAATGTTCCCCTTTCTATTCACTCATCAATTCTCAACATGTTTAATAATGAAGATGTAACGCCCCGTTCACTTATAAATTATTTGAGATTTTTTTTATTTCATTATTATTATTATTATTATTATTATTATCTTACTATTAATATTATTATTGTTATTATTGTAAATGCCCAATTGATTAATTGTCTATTAATATGTAAATAAATATTAATTGTTATTATGTGATTAAATGTGTAATATTGAGTAATATTATTATGTGTCTAATTGTGTATTATTAATACAATAATAAAATGTGTTTATATATATATATCATCCAGATTAATTTATTATTCGTCACCAATCGAATCGAACGGAAATTCTTATTATCGCGTTGTATTCCTTTCGGTCCGATTAAATTGATTCTGACCCAATTTGAGTTGAAATTTCAGCCCAAAGATATATAATGTCCAATTATTGTTGTATTTTTTGGCCCAATTGAGTTAAACTCATTCAGCCCAAATATCTAAATAATTGGGCCACTTTCTATTACACACGTGCGGGTGGGCAGATATAATTTCCTTCTCATCTCCTTCGCGATGACCCGTTCTTTATGTTCAAATATCTGCTGCGAGATTTCAGTGAAGATCGTCGCACGTTAGCACGTTCTCCCCTCACCTCTCTCTTGTTTACTTAAGAATCGGCAAGGAGGAGTTCTTCCTGAACCATTCACGCATTCTTTCAAATCTGTAATGCTCTTTCCTCCGTTAAAAAAAAAAATAAAAAAAATCGTGCACCTGCAAATTCTGGGCGGACCACCATCACCTCCGGCGAACCCCAACCATCCTTGCGTATCGTTTAGCCTTACCTCCCGAGTTATCCAGTGTGCACAATGTTTTTCATGTGTCTATGCCATGCAAGTACGTGTGCGACCCCGATCATGTTATTCCTCATACTGATATTGAGATTCATCCAGACTTATCTTACGAGGAGCGACCGGTAGCTGTGTTGGACCGACAGGTTCGACGGCTCCAGAAGCGTAATGTTCCCCTCGTACGTGTTCAGTGGGATCGCCACGGAGCCACTTGGGAGCAGGAGGCTGACATTCGCGCTCGTTTTCCCGACTTTCAGTTCTGATATGTATATTTTCATGTATATATGTTTTGTTTTATATTTCCGAGGACGGAAATATTTTAAGGAGGGTAGATTGTAATAACCCAACTTCTTGTTAATATAAATGATGTATTATCTTTTCTTAATTCCGTTCATTTTTAGCGAATAAGTTCGACGTTAAGTCGAAAAGTTTATTCGGTTAGTTATTAACCAAGTCAAATTCGATAATTAATTTCCGGACCGTTTATTTTATAAACGGACATTATTAATCGGGATTAATTATTAAAATTTACCAATGTTCGGGACTAAGTTTGAGGTAGAAGTCAAGTAAAGTCTTGGACACATACTTGGTGCACTATGTATGTGCACATGCACGCAGCAGTACGCGTAGCCGCGCACGCGTACGCACGCAGCGTGCATCCTCGCGCACAACGCGTAGCGCGCGCACCGTTGAGTCATTAAGCACGTACTTAGGCGATGCTTAGCGAATTGATCAAGCCAAATCCCCTCTCTAAGAATTACCGTGTAGGGAATTTTAAGGATAAATGTTGAGGTGCAAGTTGTAGGTATGAGTCACCTACCTACTTGTGCACTTGGCGACGCACGGGGCCGTAAGTGGTGACTAGGCCCGTGCATGCCCGCCACATCGGCCGATGACTAAGACAAACTTACCAACACATCAGCCACGTTATGGACACTTGTTATCAAGGGAGGAATCATCATCCAACACCTCTTTGACCCAAAGGACCCAACGAATTACTCCCCCTTTTTAAATGTCGTGCGTGTAGCTTTTCCCATGCATTTTCATGCACGAAATAGAGACCAATTTCAGCAAAGAATAGAGAGAAAAATAGTAAGGAAATAATAGTAGAAAAATTACACAAAAATAGCTAAGGAAGGTGGAAGCACAAAGGAAGCAAGCACGCACACGTTTAAGCATTACATCCGCACAAAAGTCATCGTGCAATCTTCGACCGAACTGAAGGGTATACCCCTATTTACCTTCTTCTTATATAGTTAAGCTCATTGTAAAGAGATCATGTCGACGTCAAGTCGTTCGGTCCACGTTCTTTTAGCAAAATGGCCTCGGAGGTGCTATATAAGCCCTCCCGAGTGATTTCAGTTTTTAACCGGCAAGTCCCGAACGCTTATTACATAATTATGTTATTTAAGTCAAAACATGACCAGTCATATGTGGACTGCCGGAGAAAATAGCCGGACGGCCGGCGAAATGCCGACCGTGATGCCTACCGCACGCGGAGTGCGCGCAGGCACGCCCGGCAAGCCAGCGAGTGCACAGGCAGCATCCGCGCGCCCAGTAACGCGCACGCATGCCTAGCACTCAGCAGCCAAGCGTCGCGATGCCGCAGTCGTGTGCGTAGACATGCACAGTGCACGCACACACACACACGGCAACGCGTTACCGCGACCGTCCACCCAGTCCGCGTACACAGGGACGCGTCCCACGCCCAGCAGCGTGTCCCGCGACGCACGTACGCACGCCAGCAGCGTACCACGCACGCTGGCCAGTCACCCCGCACGCCAGCATGCCCAGCAGCGTGCCAGCGATGCACAGCAG
>CACSLK010027796.1:464232-493242 GCA_902706635.1 Striga hermonthica
CGTCGAAAATAGTTCCGGTAATTTCGACTGAAATAACTGAAAATAATTAATTCCGAAAAATAATATCGGAACTAAAATATTATTATACTGATAAAAGTCGGGATATTACAGCTCTGTGAAAGGGTAGAACGCTTTTCACTTCAACATCAAAGCATTTTCCAGCCAAAAGCAGATTATCAAAGAAAGTGAGGCTAGTTCCTCCATACAGTAAATTGATCTTTTGTTTTCCCAATTCTCGCATTAGTTGGGATACAATATTGATATTTTGAGAAGAAGATACAAGTTTAGATCCTCCAAGAACACAAATGGTTTTTATAGAAGGAAGAACTTTTGTGACTTGAGAAGATTCAGAAGTCTCCATTTGGAGTAGAGAGATACTCAAATTGAAGAAAAGAGGGGATATTTAAGGAAAGAAAAATGAGTATTATATTGACAGAAGCAACAGACAAGGAAGAAGTTGAGCATTAAATGAGATGTATTATCATAAGAAATCAGATACCTTTTAATAAGGAGTTAACAGAGATGGATGTTGCAAACAGGATCTTTAGCAACAATATTTTCGAGACTAGCGGTTTTGTTCATCTTTAAAATAGACCCATAAAGACATAAGCTCTCGATGCACATATCCACTGGGATGTTTATCGAGAATTTGTTGGAGGGTTTGATCCAGGGATTCCTTGTTCAAGCCATTCTTAATGAAAGCTATTTTATCTTCTCGATTTATGGACACAAACCCCAGTGATTTGCATCGGGTATCGCAATTCGATCGAGCACATTTATAGCAGCCGCCTATTTGTTTTGCTCTACGTTTCTTGGCAAGAGTACTTCTACCCATACCGGACAGATATTTACAAGAATTTGAAAATTCGCCAGAGAGTCGGACGTTTGCTTCAATCAACCATCATATATCATTTGGAATATTGTGGATCATTAGCACTCTCAATCTTTCCACTCGAGATCGATAAATCCTTTTTATGATAATAAAGGGAAGAAAGGAATATGATTTGCGAATATTTGAAGTGTCGGATCCATTGGTTATTTCGGACCATTGCTGAAGAAGACTGAAGGATTAGCGATGTTGTTTATAGAAGATCGAAGTGTATGAGGTAAGTTTCCAGAGATAAGATTCAGGCATTAAAATATAATTAATGTCTGAAAGAAGCAATCAGTATGCAGTTAATGCGGTAGAAGCAGATGTGAGATGTCGGAAATAATTGAAGAATAAATTATTGTGAAGTTGAGATGTGTCGGTCAGCATTATTAAGGAAAGAATAATTCACCTCAATAGGTGAAATATGGTATGATCAGTAATTGGGTATTTATGCAGCAGTGCAGTAATTTCCAATCAATTTTTTTTATTGGATATATTAAAGTCAGAGAAATATAAGTGTTAATAGTAATATTTGATCAGAAGGTTTTCCGGCGCAGAGACAAGTTCAGTACAATTGAAAATGCTAACGGATATGTGAATTTTGCAGGTGATATTGACATTGTAGGTACACGCATGTAAATGTTCCTCACCCGACGGGCCCCGGGTAGTTGGTACATCACATGGAAAGTGCCACATAGTCATGTTCCGAGTCATAAGTGACAAGTCCAAAAGTATTTGGCTTTACCATAATGGAAGTTGATTGAGGAAATAGACAGGTATGTAGCTTGGATTCAAGAAAGGTTCAAGACTGCTCATAATTGGCAGAAGTTTTTAGTTGATAAGCATGGAAGAGCAATGCATTTAGAGATTGAAGATAAAGTCTTTCTGAAAGTTCGACTAATGAGGAGTGTCGTTCGTTTTGGGAAGAAAGGTAAGCTGCATTCTTGTTGTATAAGTCTGTTCAAAGTTCTTGAACGAGTAGAAGAAGTATTCTATCATTTAGCATTACCTCCCGAGTTGGTTAGTATGTGTAATGTTTTTTCACGTATCGATGAAAAGTGTATACGTGAGCGATCCAAATAATGTGCTTTAGCACAATTAGATTTAGATTCAGCAATTTTTAACTTACGAGGAACCGTTGGTATCTGTTTTGGACCAAAAAGTTAATCGGCTAAGGAATCGAGATATTTCCCTCGTTCGTATAAAATGGAATTTCCACGGAGAATAAAATACCATTTGGGAGTGATAAGCTGATGTTAGAGTTCCAGATTTTAAGTTTTAATATATATTCAGATAGTATGTATCCCAGTTCCAGTATTTCCGAGGGCGGAAATAGTTTTAAGGGGGGTAGATTGTAATATCCCATTTAGTTATTAGTAATAAGTATCAGTTTATTTCCAAGATTGAGCTATTTTGATGCTTAAAAAGTTAAAATTTTGAAGTTTTCAAGTCACACGGGTCGTGTGGGTAGCCACACTGGTCGTGTGACAAGCCACACGGGTCGTGTGGCTCAAGGCACTATTCAAGTTTAGCTTCGGTTTTTTCACACGGGTCGTGTGACTAAAGTGACACGGGTCGTGTGAGTTCACACGGGTCGTGTGACTCAAGTGACACGGGTCGTGTGGCGTCACACGGGTCGTGTGGCGTCACACGGGTCGTGTGACTAGTGACACTGGTCTTGTGAACGAGAAAATTTCAGATTTTTATGATTCGAGTTTGATGCCAACTAAAGTGTATTTTGAGCAATTAAATATGCTTAGCTGAAAATTTGAAAAGTTTGGTAAGGACTTGTTTAAGTGATTAATTTTTACAAGTTTAAATTGTTTAATTTGTTAATTTCTTCACTCCAAATATTTTATTCCAAAGTTTTGGCTAGAGGCTTCAAAAATCAGATTTTTATACCAAAGTAAAGTATCAAAGTTGTATTGAGAGTTTAAGTGAGGGGAAGTATTTTGGAGTAAAGGATTTTCAAGATATTCAAGTTCATATTCAAGTTCATATCAAGTCTTTCAAATTTCAAGTCCTTGAAGGAGGTAATTCATGCTTGTATTTGATGATTGAATCATGTTATTAGCAAAGCATGATTAGTATAAGTGATTCTTGTTAGAATTTAAGTATAAGATATCATGCATGAGTTATAAGTTGAGTAATGATTTAGTTTATGTTGGCATAATAGTATCCATTTCATGTTATTGATATGAGTTATCATGATGAGAAGTTGATAAAGTTATAAGTTGATAGCTTAATATGATGTGTTATTCATGTTAAGTGTAAGAGTATGAGTTTCACATTTGATGATGAGTAAATTGTTAAGTTTAGCATCAAAATGTTGATAAGCATGCAATTTCATAAATTGTGCAAGTTTTGCTTTAACATGTTGAGTAAACATGTTAATATCATAATTTAATGTTATGATTGAGTTATAAGGATGAGCAAGTTTAATTGTTATAAATCATGAGTTAAGTTTGATGTTGGTAAGTTGAATATGTTGAGTTATGTATGTGAGTTTGAGTTATTTCACTTACAAGTTTTGTAAGCCAACATCTAAGTAATAAGGCATGATTTATATGAGTTGAGTTTTATCTTTGGAGGAAGTTCATCAAGAGTTTGATTTATTCAATGTATTATGATATTTGAGCTATGGTTTGTATATTAATCGGATAAGTTATCAGTTAAAGATTATTCGAGCATAGTACTTAGTATTCTTGCTTATATTTTTTATGTAGCGTGAGAAGTTCGGCTACAAGACAACACTTTCAATTTTCAAAACAGTTTTCAAGACGAAAGGTGGGAACCCAGACTGGGTAGTACATTGAGTATAATAGCTAGATCATGTTCAAAGGTATGTATATGAGTTAAAGTTATTCTTGGGGTGGAGGCGCAACAGCCTTAATAAGCAATCCTAAGTAAGTTAAAGACTCGCCCAGTCCAGACTGGGTTTTGGGGAGACAGCTCCCAATATGTGATCACGTGAGAACCGGCAGTACGGTAGTTGCAAAGTTCAGTTAAAGTTACCGGACCAATGTCCGGGAGAAGCTTATATATACCTGTGATCATGATATTGATATTATTATTAATGTTTACTTTAGTATGAGTTTTTACGGAGTACAGTTGATTAGTACTCACGTCCCACTATTATCATTTTCAGGTAACATGGTCGGGCCGAGGGTGTGAGTCAAGCTGTTGTGGTGTCGGTTGTGCTTTCAGTTGTGCATTCAGTTGTGCATTCAGTTGTGAGTTTATTAAAGTTTGATTGTGAAATTCAATAAGGCATCGGTTTGTAAATGCCACGCTTAAAGACTTCCGCTATGTATATTAAATTTGAACTTGTGTGATTTGAAGTTTGATAATTAAGTAAAGTTTTTGTTTATTATTATAAATGAGTTTAGTTTCACACTTGTTTAAAATGTTAAATCTGTTTTATCGAGTTTAAGAAAACAGATTTTCAAAGAAGTTAAGTTTTAGTAGCATTCCGAGTTAAGAATATTTCGAAAAAGTTATAAGTATGTTTCGAAATAAGTTGCGAAAAATTTACTCTGATGAGCGGGGTGTTACATGCGCGCTCCCCTTTGCTGCCGATCTCCTCGTGTGCGTGTGCTGCTGCCATTCTTAGGCCTTCGAGGCTTAGGACATCCCTTGCGTCTGCGCCACTCGCGCGCCGGCCAAGACCCGCGCACCCATCGCCTGCTGCTCCGCGCGTACCGCCCACACCCGCGGACTGCTCGCTTACCGTGCACCCGCGTGTACCCTGCTCCGTCCAACCGCGCGCATCATGGGCCGATGCGCGCCATTCGTCCATTAGCCGATCTTCGTCGACCCCTTTGTTGCTGCTCGTCTCCGCCAGCTCATCCCACGGTCCCCAACCTTCCACGCACCTTCCATCCTTTCCCGTGCAATCTCCGGCACGCCTTGTCCAACCGTCCTCCATCCTTTGCTTACCTCGCCTTCGAGCCTCCATCTTCCATGCCTGGTTCTTCCTCGCACAAGGCCCACAACAATGACTCACCTTCTTAGCTTTTGCCTTTCGTCGTCTTCGAGCTTGTCTAGCCTTGCGTTTTCCCGCCTTTGACCTTGGACCACATCCCTTTTGCCAATCCCTTACGCATGATGGTCGGTAAACCGGACTAGATGGCTCCTCCAGCATGTTCTCCAGCCATAAATTGAGATCTTCAGCCATCCCATCACTCGACTCACCGGGGTTAATAACTACTTCTGTATCACGCGTGCTCGCAGGCCACTGCCGGCGGCGCTTCACCGCTACATGTGGGCAGGACCTACAGTCGGCCATTCGCTGGTCGTCCGGGCACTTTTTCTGGCAAACCTTACATGGCTAAATTATGACATGGCTCAGAAAGGGCTTATATAGCACCTCTGAGGGCAACTTGGTACTAAACATGGGCCAATTGACATGATATCTACATGATCTTGCTAACATGGACATGAAATAGCTAAAAGAGAGTTAATATGAATGTACCCTTCCGATCGCTCGTGGAACGGGCTATGACTTGCGTGCGTTTGCTCGTAGTTTCCGTGGTGTACGTTCCTTCCTTCTCTGATGACTAGGTACAAACTATTTTCCCTCAATATTTTTCTATCTTTTTCTTCGGTTTTTTTCTTTCTATTCCAAGACTTAGCTCGACTAATGCTCGGTGAATAATAACTCATGGCCGAGTCTATATAAATAGGTAAAATGAGTAGATGGAGGTGAAATAGGGTGGCGACACTTGGTTAATCCGTGTGCTTTGGTGGCGTTTTACGGGCTTAGTCACCATCCGAGGTGGCGCATGGAACTCGGCTTAGTCATAGCATGCACGCTCACGCCATGCCACATCGACCAAGTTACTAGGTGATTCACGGCGCAAGTTGCGCATGATCTTATCTTACGGCAACTACAGGCTAAGCATGGATTAATAGGCTAAGCATGGATTAAGTTAATTAAGCAAGGGTTAATTAAAGTGGTTCATGACAATTACTTAGGCATAAGTTGATGATGGACATTGTACCTAATGTGAACGCGACAATGTATAGGGATGGTGTGTACGCATGACAACTTAAACCGAATTTACTCATTCAGTATATAATAATTTTTTAATCTCAACATATTGCATGTTATGCTGACAGGTGTACAAAGCTATTTTTTTTTAGTTTTGTTATTGGGTTTGTTTGGGTTGAAATACGAAGAGTCGTGCCTAATTTTCTTTCACTCCTAATTTTCTTTCACTCTTCACAGATCTCTAACAACTGCAAGAATCTCGACCTCAAATATTTCTCAATTCGACCAAAATTGAGACCTAATTCTTATTGAATGTTAATTTATTTTTATTCTCCGTTTATTCTTGACTTTGAATAATTAATCCCGACTAATAATATCTGTTTATAAAATAAACGTTTCTGAAACTAATTATCGAAATGAACTCGGTCAATAAAAAAAAACGAATAGATTTTTGACTTAAAGACGAACTTATTGGCTTAAAAGCTGAAATGAACATTATTAACAAAAAGAAATACATCGCTCTTATTAATAACAAATTGGGTTATTACACTGTGAGCTCGCTACCCCATCGGCAAGCCGCGTTCCATTCGTTGCTCGTGCACCGTTTGTCCCGACGAGAGTCTACCATCGTCACCGTGAGCCGCGACATCGACCAGACCCGTGTCATTGCTGTTCGTGGTCACCGAGCTTCACCAGACGTGCGTCGTTCCTGGCCGAGCCAAGCGTAGCTGCCGAGGCTCTCCCGCTCGTGCATAGCAAGCCCGTTCGACCCTTATGTTGCCCGTTTCGTAACCCGTCCCGAGAACGGTACCCGGGCTAACCCTCGATTTATTTATTTCGCTCCTATATGTGTGTAAGTTCTCGTATATGTGTTGTTATTGTTGAACGTATGAATTTCAAACTAATTATGTGTCGTAGATATGTATTTGAGTGAATTTTGATATATATATATATACATATATATATGCCTTTTGGATATCAAAGTGATTGCCGTCAATTTGAAAAATTGTCGAGATGATGTTACCATAGTAAATGTTGTGGATTATTGGACTTACGAATGTCCTTGACGCAATGGCTTTGGCCTTGTGTAGTTTCGATGTGTATATTGTGAGATATGAATTTTTGAAAATCATGCTGCAGCCGGTTTTTGCTAATCACTATAATTCGTGTATTGCTCCAAAAATTTTGATTTTTGGATATGTGGTAATGTAGTTGTTATATTACTTGTAGTAAAAATTTGAGATTTTTATATGGCCTGTAGCCTTGTCAAAACTCGAAAACAATTTTTGAGCTGATTCTTAATAAATTCATATAAAATTGAGTTCTTGTCCAAAATGGCTAATTTGTTTTTTATGTTGATGTTCTACATGATATCTTGCTGCTGTAAAAATTTCAAATTAAAATTCAGACTGTAGCTATTTTAAATAATTTAATTCGATTTCTGGTCAGTTTTTGCTTGATTTATTTAAATTGGTTAGGAGCATGCTTAGGGGCTTTCCTTTGGTAAAATGTGTGTTTTTCAGTCCTTTATGTGCTGTAAAAATTTGAATTGAAATGTCCAAGCCTAACTCCTTATAGCCCTATTCTTATAAATTCGAACTAGTCTGTTTAACCCGTTTTTCGCACAGGTTGGCCTTGTTGGCACATCATTGACCTGTTGACCCCGTTTTCGTGTGAAACCTTCATTGTCTGCTTTTATATGATTTATTAATTGGTTGGTCGAGTCTAGGAGTCGTCCTAATGTTCCAACTCCACAACTTCCACGAGTTTCTTAGTCGATGTGATTCGACTAAGTATAATTCTTGTTATCTATGTAAGAGTCGAGATAGTTGCTTATGGGACTGTCTTGACTTACGTAGGTGTCTGACGAGCAGTGTCTCAACCACCTACGACTTTTTGGTTAATTTGCTTTATCATCCAGCACCAGGTGGGTTTTTAATTATGAAATTGATATGCTTTAATTAATTGTTATTGTTGTGGTATGATCAATGTATGCATATGGACCATGTAGCCTTCGATGTGAGTTGTATCGGCCGTCGAACGGTTATCCCGTAGCTATAGAACGTACCTTCAGGTAGTCTCCTTTATTTATGTATCGCAGTCAGGGCGCGAGCCTTGGCTGGTGATCCTCGTATGTAAGGCCAAGGCGTGAGTTTTGGCATTCTGGGTGGATTTACACCTGCTGGCTGGGCATCGATTGTAAGACCCGAGGGGCATTTCGATACGTGTATCAGTTCAGTGGTCTATTGGTATAGGTGTGCACATGAGGATTGACTCTGTGATAGGATATGGGATATTAATTGATTTGTGTTCATACTGTGACCATACCTGCTTTATTTTATGAATTTGGATATTAATTATTGTGTAGCGATGAGCACCTCGTTTTTCCTATTATGCTCATCTCCACCTGCTCTTCATGGATGCAGGTTAGTATTTGCGGGCACGACAAGAGGAGGCGAGTGGTGGTCATGTTACTGATTCTGTTTCCGCTGTTTGAACTGCTTAGTATCATTTATGCATTTCTGAATTATGTTGATTATTGGATTGTTGATAGGGAGTGTACTCCCTAATATTTATGAATTTGAGAAACCCAGTTTTGGGAGAATGATGTTTGATGAACTCGGTTTGGGTATTGACCTGATTATTGAATCCGTTTTGGGAGTTGCATTTATGATATTGTTGGAAAATGGTTTTTCAATGAATAGCGCCTAAAATGTTTTGAATTAAATTTTGAAAAATTTATTCTAAAATTTGTCAAATAAAAATGAGGCGTTACAATAAGGTTGGACACATTTTAGAGAAAATGGTCCTTTTTTTATTACATAATTACGTTCTTCATATAATTATTACCAAAATAGCTAGAGTTGTTATATTTATTTGCACATATGTCAAAAAAATTATTAAAAAATAAATTAGTTTAATTAATTAATAATTAGCATGAATTGAGAAAAGTATCGAATTTTCTTGAAAAACTAATTCCTATTGTATAGCAATAAAACCCCTCTCTCTCTCTCTCATGCCTTACTAACTATCCATTAATTCAACTTAACAGATTCATTTTTTTACGGTAAGAAAATATTTCTCTAATACCTCATTAACCACCCAATATTTTTCACTACAACCACCCAATAAAGTCTCTATATTTCTCTAATACCTCATTAACCACCCAATATTTTTCACTACAACCACCCAATAAAGTCTCTCTCTCTCTCTCTCTCTCTCTCTCTCTCTCTCTCTCTCTCTCTCTCTCTCTCTCTCTCTCTCTCTCTCTCTCTCTCTCACTCTCTCATTAACACAACTGACTGACTGGTTTTTATGTCTTTGCAAAATGTATGTTCATGTCCAATATATGATATGTATATGTATATAAACTCAATATACATCAAAAGTATAAATTCACAACATGTTTTTGTCATGTCAACTGTATGCACATAAGTTTAGTACATGTTTTGTATAAGTTCACAACATGTTTTGTCTTTTCATCCGTATATTTTACGGTCAACATATGTTAAGTATATATGCACTAAACAAAAATATGTTACACAACAGACTGATTGGTTTTATGCCTTGGCAAAATTCATGTTCATATCCATTATATGATATGTATAAATTCGTTAAACTTAATATTTCATATATATTTCAAAATTTGTTCATCAACATGGAAGAATATTTACCGATCGGGTAATTTGTATATACATAGAACATGATGTAGTTTAAAATTTAAATCCTTTTTTTTTTTTGTAGGATATATAAACTTACCATATATAATAAGTATTTTTTTTAATGGGAAACGCCCATGACATGTGCAAATTAAAGAGAGGAGTTGCATTATGTTTTGTAATTGATATGGTACATCTTTACAATTAATTGTAAAAATGCAAATATGTTGGGCCTGCTATATGAGTGCAATTATTTTCCAAATCATGTGTAGGGCTTCAAACGAACGAGTCGAGTATTGACCTTATCGAGCAGGATGGTTTTTTTCTTTTTGCTTCTCGAGCTTGATTCATGAGGCTCGAGTTCGACTCGATAAAAAGTACAATCGCTCGAGCATGACTCGAAATCAAGATGCTCGAGCTCGGCTCGAAATATTCTAAATTGAAAAATAAAATTACCATTAAGTATCTATGCTATTCTATTGTAATATATAAGGGGTAGTTTAATAATTCAACATATATCTCTGAGTACCATTAAGCACATATGCTATTCTATTCCATTAGAGTACTTCTTTCTCAAGTTTCAATACAGCCATAAATGCTTCTTGCGGTACCTCTACCCGACCAATTGCTTTCATCCTCTTTTTTCCCTCAGCCTGGACCGATCCATCCAACATAAACATAAAAAGTAGTCATCACCCTTTGGATGTTAAAGAATACTACTAACTAAAAGAAAGTTGTTCCCTATCTATTATACTTCATTCCAATTAGGCAGCGGAAAATCTTTGTGTTAAACTAAATTACGCAAAGCAAAAATAATTCACCTGTTTCCGCAACAGCTTCTTTTTTCTTGTGATATCTCCACCTACACAATAGTCGATGGAAAGTCAAATGCGTTGGAAAACCAACATAAAGAAAGACTCGCTGGTGGGTTAATAAAGAAATGGATATGATATGTGAAGCTTAAAACTTGGATTTTCAAAGCATAAAAGAATTGGTTCAAAATCTGACCGTAGCATTTAGCAAGAACATCCTTCCTGATAGCTGACAAAGCTTCACTAGCAATCACCTTGGATCCAATGCATGCCTGCGTAGCATACAAAACGCACATTTGCCGCCATTACTTACTCCTATATGCCATGCCATATTCAAAATTTTACCAAAAATTGTGAAGCTTTACCTGGATTGGAATTTTAAACATTTGCCTGGGGATTAGCTCCTTCAGTTTTCGAGTCAAAGCCCTTCCAACACCATAAGCCTAAGATTTTCTTACAGTTGACAACAATTAAACAACATGACCATGCAACACACAAAGTATATATAACTGAAGGCAACTAAAAAGTCATTTTCAAATTCAACTGAATTAGTGAATTAGAGCTCGTCACCTTGTCTTTATGGACAATAGTGGATAAAGGATCCACAGGATCCCCATTGATTTGAATATCAAGCTTTATCAAGTCGCTCTCCTTATACCTGTCCATAAATTCAAACAAACTTACTGCAACGTCTTTCAACCAACATATTGACCTTCAGAAATCAGAATTATACAAATAACTCTTCAACATCCCAACACAAGATATCAACAGTTACATAAACATTATTTTCTATGAGCTAAGATTTTCATTCACGTGCCAGGGCTAGTTAAGAAAAGGAATTTTAACCAATCGCTGACACGGAAATGTCCATGGTCAGACTCATACGTAAAGGAAAGTGAGTAAAGCATATTATCAAAAATACTGACAAACTAAATAAGTCAATAACCCTTGAGCTTAGACATAATGGACCACGAAAACAAGCAGTCCGACAAAGAGAGTACATATTTGATGACAATTAACTGATAAATTGCCTGGACTGGGTAGAACTCATCCCCAAAAGTTAGCTCGATGCCCAGGCCAATTTATCATGGTATCACAGCCAGGTTCTGATCCTGGGATCTGTGGGTTATGGCCTTAATTTTTATGTTACAAGTCAGATTGCATGGATTTACCCGATGAAGGAATACTCCATGCTAGCATAGCCTTTACTCCTAGACTTTAGCTGATCAAAGAAGTCCCCCACCATCTACACAATGAACCATAAATCAGTTGAAATCTAATACAACAACATGTACCCACGTCAATATAAGTTATTTATTAGCCGCCCAAAAATCAAGATACCTCGGCCAGGGGTAACTCATAAATAATTGATGCCCTGTTTTCAGTAATGAACATAATTTCTTTGAATTCTCCTCTCCTGTCCTGAGCAAGCTCCATAAGTGCACCAATATAATCTTTTGGGGTGAGCATTTCAATCTACACAAGCAGCATTTGCTTACATCCTCAATAAAAAAGAAAGAGAACTGCCAGTATGTTCAGAAATAGGCACTCCAACACAAACCACCTTAACATATGGCTCTTCAATAGACCTCCTGCTTCCAGGTTCAGGAAGTAAACATGGATTTGAACATTCAACCTACAAGCACAACAATAAATCACATGAAGGAAATATTGCGAGCAAGTTTTTATGCCTAATTAGTTAAGTTAGAATCAGTGGCACATAACATTATGAAATGAACAGGCAATTGAAAAGTGATGCAGAAATTATCAACATGGACGAAAGCTGATCAAGCATATCTTCTAATTTTGAATATATCTAGGATGCACAAAATATTTATACAGAGATTGCAACAGCTTTCATTATTATTCGAACGAATTTTTTAAATGAAGAAACTTCAGTAAATGAAACCCTGATTACCAAGATTTATTATAGTTATAGGATATTGTCATCTGCCATAATCATTTTATATATCTCATTCTTGACATTCGGATGAGAAAAAAATATAAAATTAATAACTATATTCATATGGTTGGAATTTTCATTACATCAACTCAAACTATTGGCAGGGTAAAAAAAGAAGGTAATAAAACTAAGTGACAAATATATTTATCTGCAATGAATTCAATAATGTTGATACCATGCACATGTATTTTGGATGAGATGTTCAATCAGCAGTACTGGAGCACATTAAGATTGGAGACAACAACTTACATCAAACTATATTAGACATTCAAACACAAAATAAGAAAAAGACACTAAGTTGATCACTTTCCGAAAAAGATATGTGAACTTGTCATCAAACTCGCTACAATAAGTTGAAAATTGAAGAGAAAAAGGTACACCAATCACGCTCTCAGGATGAACTTTTTCTATTTCAGTCCAACTGTCTCTGCCAAGTGACACTCCGTGTCATCCTGGTCTAGTGACCAGCTGTTGGAATCGTCTCATCGAGGCGGTTATACCCTTAAACTGCAATCAAATCAAAGTTCTTTTACTCATTCAGTTTTACGTGAAAGTTTCCTTTCTTGAGGCTCAAGTAGGTAAGGGAAAGAGTACTTTCTTTCAATTCTATAAAACCCCAAAACTACTCCTTACTGAAGTTCCTCAGCAAGACCAAACGAAATTTCATCAATTGCATTTTGTGTGAATCTCACTTTTTGCCAGCTTTTCATTGTCCTGTGTAATTTTGGCGTCGTCTAGCATCCACTTTCATCAAATGACCTATTGTCGGATTTGTCACGAGACGGTCGTACCCATTAAATTTCAGCACAATCAGAATTCATTTTCCCATTCAATTTTTTGTAAGACATTTATACACTTTTTCAATTTCTCCCATTGTCTGTTGTCCGGTAGAATTCCGACGTCATCTGACTTTCATTCTTATTGAGTGACCTAACATTGGACTTTTCTACTCGAGATGGTCGTACTCGTAAAATTCCAGCTCAATCAGAATTTGTTAGTCCGTTCAATGTTCCGTCAAAAGTTGAAATGTGTTGTTTTCTGTCTCGGCTAATTCTGGAGTCGTCAGCCTTCCATTCTAATCAAGTGACTTACCGTTGAACTCATCTCGTCGATATCGTGCCCAAAGTTCCTGTCCAATCGAAGTTTGTTTACCTATTGAATTGTTCAATAAAATTTTGTGCACTGTGTGTTCGGTCCGTGATTAGTGTACCTTTTTTAAGAATTTTCCAACTTATTGTAGCGAGTTCGATGAGGTCCAAAGTTCACGTATCTTTTTCAGACAATTTAGTGAATCACTACATCTTTATGAAAATTGCCGAAAACATGATCAACCCCTCTGCTTAGAAAGTTGAACTAATTTCTATAATGTTCAAATTCGAAACACAATATGAAAAACATGCAGTCTTTCTTTCTGAGCATAGATTTTCTTTTTTTCTTTTTTTTTTTATTTTTCTTTTTTTTTGGATTTTAAAAGGTAGTCAGAAGAATAGATAAAAATTTTGACCAATGATACCATGAAAAGACTCACTGGTCAAATAGCTCACAACCTTTTTATCGGAGATTCGTAAGGAGAAGTAAATTGGAAGATTGTCGGAACTGAATAGCTAATTACATCCAGATTACGTCATACCAAGTTTCTGATGACAACACATAAGGACTCCTAAGTAACCAGGCACCCAGAAGGACTGATGACCAGATAACTTAGGGCATGCATGGGAAAGTACACTACTGATTAATGAAGTACAGAATCTAGTAATGTAAAATTCTACTAAAAAAACATGACAGGTTAGTCATCAGTGTCCATAAAGTACTATGCACTCAAATAAAAAAGGATATCAGTAAAAATAACAAGAAAAGGTTGAGAATAGATTACAGTTTCACCGTTGATACAATTGACTCGGTAAACCACACTCGGAGCTGTAGTTATTAGACTCAAATTGTATTCACGTTCAAGCCTTTCCTGCTTAATAGAAGTATAGAACTCATTATCGTGCAGGTAGTGCAAAGATGCATAGCAAAGACTGAAAGAATGGAAGAGTTGGAAACTCATACCTGAACAATTTCCATGTGAAGAAGACCAAGATACCCACATCTAAATCCAAATCCCATTGCACTTGAGGACTCCGGCTCAAACTGCAACGTAAAGAATATTGTTGGCAATTTTTTCTATAGAATGTCATAACTTTATATACACAAAAAAAAAAAGGAACACTATTTCAATGAAAAATGTAAATTGAAAATCGACATTGAAATGAAATTATGCAAAAGAAATGTAGAAGAAATCTCTACAAACAGCAGACCTTCCAGCATTTTATTAGAAGAAATCTCCACAAACAGAAGACCTTGTTTGGGACTAAAAGGCTTTGTTGTTGTTGTTGTTGTAAATCTCTACAAACAGAAGACCTTAAAGCATTTTATTACAAGTTTCAAAAGTGAAGTGATGTTCACCTAGCAAAGCATGCATAATTTGCACAAGAAGCTTATTTAACATTTCAGACGTATGTAGTATCCGCATTGTTTTCAAGAATCGAAATTGGGTACTCACTGGGTAAACCAGTAACTCAAATTTCGGAGACTTAAGAGGATCTTGAAACATTACCAAAGCAGTACCGTTACCCCTCAAATTATGTTAGAAGCTAGCATGAAAATATACAGAACAAAAGGGCAGAAGGAAAAATATCAAGGAAGGTGGGCAATTTGAAACATTCCTGCAATTCTCTCTATTTGAAGCTTTACAAAAGAAACAACCTTCTCTGGCCTCGTTGAGAGAGACAACGCCTTTTTCTTTTTCAATTGTACTGCTAATTTCGTTTTGTCGTCATTGGATTCTAATTCGAAGGTTGTCTTTCTTATGCTGAATGCAGGCCATTGGAAAATTCAAGCAAGATGTGAAACACAATTTTTCGTAACCATCCTTCAGGCCTGCTAAAGATTGACCAAACTCTGTGACCCAAAGGATGAGGGATTCGAAGAAGCACAGAGAAGGTGTGAAAGCAGCAGTGTCAGTTATTGTAGATCTCTGGCTTTGGTTGGGTAGGTTAATATGGGGAATTATATTCTATTTCAGAAAATCTGGAAGCAAGGAGTCATGCTCAAAGCATCATGACGTTTGGCCAAATTTTGGGAAAAACCAAATGGAAATATCCCCTACTCCTTCATCCTGGGGTGCTTCCCTCAGGTATGGAGCCAAGTTGCTTTCAGATTGAAGGACTAGGATTTGAAGGAAGAATTGGAGAAAGGATCTTATCAGGATAGATTTGAATCTACCACAATGATTTATAAAAGAGCTCAATACAGGAATGTAAAGAAATGATATCAAATGTATGTAAACAAACACAAAGACTGAAAATCTTTCAAATTCAAATTCAACATCATAGACATCTTCCCGAATGATTAAGTAAATTAAAAACAGCCACTTCTGCCATCTGATTTGGATAAAGAATCTCCTTATTATCATGATCATGCCAATGAACCTTTGGTGGCAGATGGTTTCCTCTTGTTTCAAGAACATACAAATATATACACACAAAAACAATAAATGGTGTAGCTTGAGACAAGGTTAAGTCAATAATAGCAGATTCCAGCAAAAAATTAGTGGAATTTTTTGCGCATGTACTCCTAGTTAAAGAGCCACAGCCATGTAAGTCATTCAAACAGAGTACTCCCACCTTTAGAGCAGCATCATTAAGCTGCAATTTCTCCAAAGCATCACGCAAGTCGTGAAACCTATAACATGGTTTGACAAAAATTATAGACAGCTATATCCATAACCGTATTGAGTGAAGTGTAAAAATGACGAAACAGGAAAATACTTGTCAGCATCAACAGGAAACAGGCCGCAGAAAACCATAGGTGTTGCTTCCTTGTATCCAGGAAGAGATTCTTCGGCCTTTCTGTTGTAATGTGTAATAGTATCACCAACCCTAGCATCTGCTACTGATCTTATGGAAGCTGAAAGATAGCCAACCTGAAAGGATACAACTTTGAATTACTTGTACGAAACCAAGAATGGAACAAAAATTGAATATGTTCATATATTGGTAAATGAGCAAATAAAAAATAATGTTGCACAGAACGTCATAAAATAAATGATTCAATTAACCCTTCCATACCAAAATTATACATGGAATATGCATCTATCCACTGAAGTTCTAGGATAAGCCATTCCGTGTTAACTGGAAATGGTTGACATATTACAATAGACACGTGTAGGGCAGGGGAAAAGAGAATTATTATTTCGAGTTTACTTGCATTGTTTAAGGTACAGTGAAACTAAAATGTTAGAAACATAACCAATGCCAATGGAATAGAATCTTTTAGGCTGAGAAAAATGTTCACGATTAAAGAACTGAAAAGGCTTGCAAGGTGGTATAACATTAATTTAGTAAGAGGCCAGGTTAGATTGGACTCTGCACCTCTCCAGCAAGCAATTGATCAACTTGCAATTGGTTGGGAGATAAAACTCCAACTTCATCAGCATAATAGTCCTGCAATTTGCAATTACAAGGTAAACAGGCTACAAAAATGGATGTGCATGCAAGGTTCTTAAAAAAAGGTACCATGAGAAAACCTTAATCATTATTTGTTAACTACATGTTTCAGCAGTGACTCAATAATAGAGGGAATGGCATATAACCAGAGACGTAACTTCATCAAAAAAGAACAAATGGAAAGGCACCAGCATTGCATCTTTACAATGATCCATGACTGGCTTGTAGGGATTAAATGATTCAATATTTAATACCAGTGCTAAACTGATCAGCAACATTAAGAAAAAATGATCCATGACTGGCTTGTAGGGATTAAATGATTCAATATTTAATACCAGTACTAAACTGATCAGCAACATTAAGAAAAAATAAGCAATCAGCTCACGAGGAAATTTAACATTGTAAAATAAACATTTAACATGTTTTGTTTAAGTTGTTTATTCAAAATAATTTTTTTTTTTTTTTTTATTACATTTATAGCATTGTCCTAACAACAGAAAAGAACATTTAATTTATAATTCATAGAAATTTTTCTTAATGTTTAAGATAGACTTCAATTTCCATACAAAAAGAGTAGTGTAAACACATTGGTTGTTTATATTATGTTATATATATGAAGTATCTTCAATCATGTTATTATTCACAAATATTTTTCAAATAAATTGTTATATTCTATATCATTATATCAATGGAACTAAAAAGAGTTAAGTATTAAGTATTAAGTATTAAGATTGAGGTATTAAGTATTAAGATTGAGCTTGCATGCCTATGTCAGATTTCAAGTTTAATATGTTATCGACCAAAATTAAGTAAAAAAAAAAAAAAAAAACTCTCCCACTGTAATAACGCAATTAAAAAATATTGCAAGAGAAATATTCAAACACCAAAAATTAGCTTTTGAATTAAAATACATTCAATATATATTAGCATAAAAAATTACATTTATATGTATTATTAAAGGTGAACTTAAATATATTATTTGGGATATTTTTTTCTTTATAAGTTAGATAAATAAATATTTTTATTAATAGGAAATATTTTTTTACTCGCAAAAAAATATTTAAAATAAAATTTTTACATTTGTGTATAATGCATAATTATTTTTGGCTTAAAGCATTTATACAAATATATCAATAATAATAATAATAATAATAATAATAATAATAATAATAGAAAGTCCAAATGACATTGATTAACATCGAATTAACAATTAAATCTGATGGCTAGGAACACAATGTCACAAAGGAAGATATAAAAATATTACATCGATAAAAATAATTACAACAATGATCATGATTTCAAACAATGATGTCAACATTGATTTACAGATGATAGACAATCAGACTTCGTTAGCAATCAACAACTACTGAATATTGAGGGCTTGATTGTTTACAAATTATTTTACTCACTTTTATTTCAACTCAAAATCTAGCTCAACTTTAACTCAAACCCACTATCTTTAATATTATTCATATAATTAAATAATACAAACCAATCATTCTTACACATCACATCTACTTTAATTTAATTCAGTATTCATCCACTCACATGATTTTAACTACCTATCATTTCTAATCATTTCCAATCATTTATCTTTTACTTTTACATCAAATCAATTTTAATCATTTTATTTTAAATATTATTTTAATACATTCTTAAAATTCCACTAACAACTAACCATACACCTTTTTCAAAATTAACTATGGTTAACCAAAATAACTCAATTTGAACGCATCACATGGTATAAACAATCAAGCCCTGATTGATTTCATTTTCGAATTTTTATCACAAACTTATTTATCTATAGCTTTCACTACCATTACATATTATGTTCAGTGCCAAATACATTCATATATAATAAGTACATATTATGTTCACTGCCAATACATTCATATAATTTATTATATATATGTTTCCTCTTTTATTAAGCTAATGAATATTTAGAATATTAAGCATAAATTTAGTAAAAATATAATTTAAATCATAAAAACATTAATAATTACGTGCGTCGCACGTGCAACTTCATAGTTAACAGTAAAATACGTTAATAATTGTGTTAAAATCAATTCCATAATTATGAATGTATATAATTTGAGATCATCTTAAAATCTTTGTTACAAACCTAGGGTTTTCTGAGTAGTGAGTTGATATCTTCTTTTGATATCAATGACCATATATATATATATATATATATATATATATATATAGAGAGAGAGAGAGAGAGAGAGAGAGTTACTCATGGGCCTTCTAAGCATGGGCCTTGATATACTTAACACCCTCCCTCTCAAATCCAAGGTGCAGGTGGACGATCCGAAGCATTGAGTTTGAACAAGTGAAGTTGATGTTCTCTACTTTGTGCTTTGGTAAAAAAAAAATCTGCCACTTGCAGTTCTGAGGGCACATATCGAAGAGCAATTGTTTTATGATGAAAATGATATCGGGTAAAGAAAGCATCGAAACCAATGTATTTTATAAGCTCATGTCTCACAGGATCATTGGCAATTTGTATGGCTCCAGTATTATCACAAACAAAGAAGAGGTATAAAAGCATCACATGGAAGACCAAAATCAGCTAACAACCACCGAAACCATCTAACTTCTGGAGCTGTAGTGGCAAGTGCTCGAAGTTCTGCCTCAGCGTGATACAACAGTGACTGAACGACGATATGTCGGATTACTCACAAAGTAGAGTTAAGCATGAACTAAAGCAACTATCACGAGCATAGAACAAACACTGAGATGATGTGCCCTTAAATGTCGTAATACACAAAGCAAATGTCCAAAATGAACTGAAGTAGGAACACTCACAAACTGACTAAATATATCAACAACATGAGCAATGTTAGACCTGGTGAAATAAGATAAAGTAGAATGCCCACAATATGCCTATATCGAGAGGGATCCTCTAGAGGCCCGTACGAAGAAGCTGCAAGTGAAGATCCATAGGTGTAGTCGTTGTCCGGTTATCAGTAATACTAGAACGAACTAGAAAATCATGTATGTATTTGGCCTAAGAAAGGTAATAGCCCGAGTTAGAGTGCATTTTTTTTTTCCATTAAGCCTTTCAGAAGTAATGGTAGGGGTACCAGTAAATGAGAGAGAGAATGTCATATGACCTGCTCAAATGAAAAACACAAAGCACAAACACAAAGCGCAGAATGTGACTGAGGCAGAGAAAATGTCCTGGCAATTTCACGAACAAGCCTCTGGAAAGACAGCTTCAAACAAACTCATAAGGTAAGCCTCAACAGAGAGATATTAGTGTGATATTAGTGATATTAGTGTGATATTAGTGTTAACTGTTATATTATAGGCCCACAGCCCATATGTCCTATATATCCTAAGTCTATATATATGGGGCCTCCTCTTGTGAATATTTATTGTCCAAAACCCTAAGGTTTGTAACATGGTATCACAACCTTACACATAAATATCTTTTTTCGATCTCACCTCCCACACCATTAAAATCGCCGCCCCGAGAACGACCGTCCGGCAAAGTCTCGCCGTCAGAAGCCGCGCGTGTAAGTCACACGCGCCACCGGGACTGTCTGCCGTCAATCCCACGCGCCTGCGCGTGAGGGCGTGTGGCTTGCCGGAATTTCTTCCGGCGACCATCCGTGAACTCGGAATTTTGTGCTCTTGCTGCCAGTGTCCTTTGTTTTCTGTTTCGGGAGGTTTTGGTGTTCGTTTTGTGCATTTTCAGATCCGTCACTCTTCGGGGTTAGGGTTTTTGTACTCTAATCTGTCCCGACCGTCGTCAATTTTTGTTTTTTTTTGTTGTCACTCGCCTATTGTGTGCCCCAACGCTGCCCGTCGCAGCACTTTCATTCACTTCGTCGAGGCTTGTTACTACGTGTTTGTCTAATCATGTCGCAACTTCACGGAATTGCTATCAATATTACTCTTGATGGTCAGAATTATCAGGAGTGGGCTTTCTCGGTTGAAACCGTGTTAAGGGGTTACGGTTTGGCCTTTCACTTGACTGATGATGGACCCGAAAGGAAGGCCGATAATAGCAATGCTGCCGAAATCAAAGTATGGCAGATTAATGATGGGAAAGTTGTAATACCCCGTTTGAATATGGAATAATTGGGTTATTTATTATTTGTTGTCTTTATTATTATTATTATCCAATTTCCTATTTGACTATTGCAATTATTATTATTATTATTATTATATATAAATATTGTTTCTAAATGTCAAATTTCTCTTAATTGTTAAATGATTGTTATTATTATTATTATTATTATTATTATTATTATTATTATTATTATTATTATTATTATTATTATTATTATTATTTTTATTATTATTAAATGAATGTCTAAATGCTATTATATGTCTGATTGCCTAATTGTTATGATGTATTAAATGTTTATTATTAATATATGTTATTGTGTGTATTATATATATATATATGTATGTATATATATATTGTCCGGTTTAATTTTATTGTCGCGATCGAATCAAGCTTCGTATATTTGCTAAGGGTTAAACCCAAGAGAACCCTGGCCTGAACCCGCGCCAGCATGTACCCGGTCTGCCCCATATTTATACCATTTTTGGAAATAATTTCTCCTTGATCAATTTCCAAGCTTTAGTGCCGTGTGAGAGAGTAAAACCAACCCCAAAATTTCCTCCTTGACCTATTTTTTTCAAATTTCTATGTGTTGCTGGAGCTATTTGCATTATGGCAAATCTTATGCTTATTAATCCATTTATTTCTTTCAAATAAAGTTGTGAATGTGAGTTGGCGTAATTCTGTTTTTCTTTCTTCTGAAGAGATTATTTTTTTGTTTGGGGAATCTTAAATCCGGTCACCATAAGTCATATTTTGGTAGGATCAAATTTACTCAATTTATGTCCAATCTCCTTAATTTTCTTTTCTTGCACCATAAGTTGAATATCTTTATTTCACTCCTTCCTTTTTCCACGCTGGGAGAAATCATGCCCATCTCCTACACCTTCTCACGACTCGTCGATGATAGAAAAGAGGAAAGTCTCTCCCTCCATTACATAGCAGATCCCCTCCATTTCTCTCTCTCTCTCTTAAAAATCCGGACACCACTACTGAACGCTGCCCATCTCTTCTTCTTTCTCCGGCGAGTTCTCCCCTGCTCGTGAGAAACATCATCGCAAGACCATCGGCAGTCCCGACGAGCCTTCACTTTCCCGATTAGCAGATGTCATCCGCGACCCTCAGCGATCAACAACCCCAGGCCGTCTCCATCGTGTGTTCCTTAGTCTAGTCGATCACCGCAAGCGAGTCCCCTACGTGTTCTCGCTGTTTGTGCGCGCAAGCCGTCCCGCTGACCACGCGTTGACAAGGAATCCCAACCACGAGCAGCCCTTTGTTCCCGACGTGAACCATCCAGACCACCGGGCGAGCCGAGCTTAGCCACCGAGCCCTGCCAGCGTGCACGTGTCGTTCAGCCCCGGTTCGACCCTGTTTCGTAACCCCGTCCCGAGAACGATACCCAGGCAGACCCTAGATTTATTTATTTCGCTACTATGTGTCTAAGTGCTCGTATATGTGTTGTTATTGCTGAACATGTGAATTTCGAATCAATTACGTGTCGTAGGTATGTGTTTCTGTGAATTTTGTTATATATTTGCAAATGGGATACCAAATTGATTGCCGTCACTTTGAAAAATTGTCGAACTGAGATTAATGTATTATTTTTCGTGGAAGTGCTGTGGATTATTGGACTTAGGAATGTCCTTGACGCAACGACTTTGGCCTTGTGTCGTTTCGATGTGTATATTGTAAGATATGGATTTTTTAAAATCGTGTTGCATGTCATTTTTTTGTTAAAATCACTATAAAATCGAGTATTACTTCAAAAATTTTGATTTTCGGATATGTGGTTACATTGCTGTTATAGTACTTGTAGTTTAAATTTGAGATTTTTGTATGGCTTGTAGCCTCGTTAAAACTCGAAAAACCGTTTCTGGATTGTTTCTTAATAAATTCATATAAAATCGAGTTCTTGTCTGAATTGGCTAAATTTTGGATATGTTGCTTATCTTTATGATATCTTACTGCTGTAAACATTTCAGAATTAAATTCTGACTCTAGCTATTTTAAATGAATTAATTTAAATTTTGTCCAGATTTTGCTCAGTTTATTTAAATTGGTTAGGAGCATGTTTAGGGGCTTTCCTTTGGTGAAAATGTTTAATTTTTAGTTCTTTATGTGCTGTAAAAATTTGAATTGAGTTGTCCAAGCCTATCTCCTTATAGCTATATTCTTATAAATTTAAAACTAGTTCTTTTGACCGGTTTTGGCTTTAATGACAAGTCCTTGACCTGATAACCTCGTTTTTTTGTCAAACCTTTATTGCATGTCTTTATATGATTTATTAAATGGTTGGTCGAGTCTAGGAGTCGTCCTAATGTTCCAACTCCACAACTTCCACGAGTTTCTTAGTCGATGTGATTCGACTAAGTACAATTCTCGTTATCTGTATAGAGTTGAGATAGTTGCTTTTGGGACTGTCTTGACTTATGTAGGTGTCTGACGAGCGGTATTTCGACCACCTACGACTTTCTGGTTATTTTGCTTTATCGTCCGGTTCCAGGTGGGTTTCATTTAAAATGCTATGCCGTAAATGTTATTTATGTTCTTGTGGTATGAACAATGTATGCATGTGAACCATGTAGCCTATCGATGTGAGCCGATTCGGCCGTCGGTACGGTTGTCCCCGTCGAGTTACGGTACGGTTGCCCTTGCGAGGCAAGTCTCCCTAAGTCCTAATGAAAGGCCATATCGGACTAAGTCACATTGCGTGCTTTCGATATGCGTGTCGAACTAAGTCACATGGCGTGCTTTCGACATGTACTCCTATTGTCTGGTTGACGAGCTAAGTCACATGGCGTGCCCTCGAATAGACCAGCAGTAGCTAATGATAGGTGTGTACACATGAGTAATGAAATTGGTGTTTGTGATTGGAAATGTGACATGTTGATTGATTTATGTTCATGCTGAGACCATATCTTTTGATTATTGATTACTGTTTCATTATTGTAAATAACGTTTACTGCATAGTGGTGAGTGGTGGTCATTTGTTCCTCTTGTGCTCATCCCCACCTACTCTTCATTGATGCAGGTTAGTATTGCGGGCACGACAGAGGGAGGCGAGTGGTGGTCTATTTATTGTTTCGTTATGCTTCCGCTTTAATAATATGGTTGTTATGAACCTTTATATGTTTTGGACATGTGAAAACTGTTTTCGAATTATGTTATGTTTTGATGTTTGGGAATATTTTGGAAAACCCTTTTATGAACCTTGAATAATCATGATGTTTGATTTATGAGGTTTCAATTGTTCATATTGGATATTACGTTGAGATGTGAATCATGTTAATGAAAACCTTGTGAAAATCGGGTTTATGAATCCCCGTGGGTCCATATTAGACTTGGACTAAGTAAAATGTGTTGGTTAATGTCCTTGATTTCGAAAATGAATTCGAAAAATTTGTTCTGATTTTTTTTAGAAAGTCCGGAATTTCTTTAAAATCAAAGTGGGGTGTTACAGAAGTGATGGCTGTCATCGTCAACAGTGTCAAGCAGTCCATGATTATGAGCCATTCTTTATTTCGGACATCCAAAGGAATGTGGTCTTATTTGCAGCAGCGCTATGTTCAGGATAGTGGTGCTCTCTTACACACCCTTATGCAACAAATTCATGTGATTGAACAGAATTCCATGTCCATTGATGAATACTACTCTGCTTTTGATCGATTGATGTGACCATTGATCTCTATGGTACCTTAGTACTCGGCGGAGGAGTGTTCCGCACATAAGTTTGTTGAGAAGTTCTTTATTTATCGCTTTGTCATGGGAGTCAGAGAAGAATTTGAGTCCATTCGTACACGGTTGCTTCATAACTCCTCTACTCTGACCATGGCACAGGCATTATCTGATTTGATTGCTGAAGAGACTCGTCTCCATTCTCTGTCAGTTGCTCCGCCGTCTATATCGCAGAGTGTTTTGGCAGCTCCTCAAAGGACATTTTCTCAACGGCTTAGTGCACCAGAGGTGACTCTCCGGATCCTTGTAAGCATTGTGGGAAGACCGGTCACAGTCACGAGAATTGTTTTACTCAGCATCCAGAAAAATTGGCTGAGTATGGTGCGCGTCGGGCTGCTCGGGCTCGTGGTACGACTTCTGCTACAAAGGGGTCTGTTTCTGTCGCTGCTGCCTCTCCTGTCCATGCTCCTCAATCTTGGGTCCTCGATTCTGGAGCATCTTTTCATGTGACATCTGATCACTCCCAGTTGGTTGTCTGCAAGGCGGTCCCCGATGGTGCTTCTATTCAAACAGCTGATGGCACTTCTTGCCATATCACTCGTGAGGGTTCTCTCTGCAATTCTCGTTTTTCAGTGCCTAATATCTCTTATGTTCCTAAATTATCTATAAATCTTCTTTCCGTTGGTCAGGTCACTGATCAAAATTGTTTTGTTGGATTTGATGACTCATCTTGTTTTATTCAGGATCGTCGAAGCGGGGCTGTGATTGGGACTGGCCATCGCCGTAAAGGTTCTTCGAGCCTCTAACACTTTACATCTTCCCTCTTCCACTGGTTCTACCGCTCGTGTGTCATCCGTTGCCTCGTCTTCCACCTCATCTTCTGCCAAGTGGCATCATCGTCTTGGACATTTGAGTGGGTCTCGTTTGTCTACTTTGATTAGTACTGGTTGTTTAGGTCGTACGTCTATCGAGTATAGTTTTTATTGTAAGGTTTGCAAGCTCGGAAAACAGCTGCAACTCCCATATCCTACTAGTATTTCTCATTCTACTAGACCTTTTGATCTTATTCACTCTGATATATGGGGTCCGTCCCCTTTTCCTACAAAAGGTGGCAATAAATATTATGTTCTTTTTATTGATGATCATTCTCGATATACTTGGGTTTATTTTATGAAACATCGTTCACAGTTGTGTTCCATATATAAAGATTTTGCTCGCATGGTTCATACTTAGTTTTCTACTCCTATTCGAGTTTTTCGTTCTGATTCTGGTGGTGAGTATAAGTCTAACAATTTTCGTCAATTTTTTTACCTCTGAGGGCACTCTTGCCCAGCTCTCTTGTCCTGGTGCACATGCTCAGAATGGTGTTGCAGAAAGAAAACACCGCCATCTCTTTGAGACTGCTAGAACCCTTCTCATTGCCTCATTTGTTCCTTCTCATTTTTTGGGAGAAGTTGTGTCTACAGCTGTTTATCTTATCAACCGACAGCCGTCTTCTAAATTGTCTGGTAAGTGTCCTGGTGAGGTTCTTTTTGGTATTTCCCCTAGCTATGATCATCTTCGGGTTTTTGGATGTACATGTTATGTATTGCTTGCTCCTCGTGAGCGCACTAAACTGACTGCTCAGTCTGTTGAGTGTGTCTTTTTGGGATATAATTCTGAGTATAAGGGTTATCGTTGTTATGATTCTTCCGCTCGTCGCATGCGTATATCTCGTGATGTCACTTTTGTCGAGGATCGTCCTTTCTTTTATAACTCTTCCATTCCTCCCACAGCTTCTTCTTGTTCAGAGTCTACGTCATTCTTATGTCTTCCGTCTATTTCCTTCCTTGATGATGATGTCCCTGTCTCTTCTCCATCTTCCACTCCTGATGAGCCTGCACCACCTAATTTTGATGAGCCTCTACCACATAAAATACCCATCACACAAGTCTATACTCGTCGTTCCAAAGGTCACACAACGCTTCCGCCTCATTCTACTCCAGTAGCCAGTCCTGATGCTCCCGTCCTAGATGATTCTGTTCATTCTGATGTATCACGTGCTATTCCTGGAGAATCTGAGGTTGGTCAGAGATATAATTTACGTGATCGTGCTACTATTGTGCCTCCTATAAGTTGGGCTTTCCACGTGCGGGTGCTATTATTGATGAGCCCTCAACCTATCAGGAAGCTTCGAGTATTCCAGAGTGGCAACTGGCTATGTCAGAGGAACTTGCTGCACTTGATCGTACTGGCACTTGGGATCTTGTTCCGTTACCATCGCATGTCGTCCCTATCACCTGTAAGTGGGTCTTTAAGATTAAGACCAAGTCAGATGGTTCCATTGAGAGATATAAAGCTCGTCTTGTTGCTAGAAGCTTTCAGCAGACTCAGGGGCGAGATTATGATGAGACTTTTGCTCCCGTTGCTCACATGACTACTGTTCGTACTTTGATTGGAGTGGCTGCTACTCGTTCTTGGACCATATCTCAGATGGATGTGAAGAATGTTTTCCTTCATGGTGATTTGCATGAAGAAGTTTATATGCAGCCACCACCGGGTGTTGATGCCCCCTCTGGCCTCTGGACATGTTTGTCGTCTGCGTCGTGCATTATATGGTCTCAAACAGGCTCCTCGTGCTTGGTTTGAGCGTTTTGTCTCTGTCATACGGGCTGCTGGTTTCGCCCCTAGTGATCATGATCCTGCTTTGTTTATTCATCTCTCTTCACGTGGGCGTACTCTACTTCTTCTATATGTTGATGATATGTTGATTACGGGAGATGATGAAGAGCATATTTCCCATGTCAAGAAGCAACTTGGTCAACAATTTCAGATGTCTGATTTGGGTCCCCTTAGCTACTTTTTGGGCATTGAGGTGATGCATTCTGCCTCGGGCTATTACCTTTCTCAGTCCAAATACATACAGGACCTTCTTGTTCGTTCCGGTATTACTGATAATCGGACAGCGGTTACACCTATGGATCTTTACTTACAGCTTCGTCCTACTGATGGTACTCCTCTTGAGGATTCCTCTCGCTATCGGCATATCGTCGGCAGTCTTGTTTATCTTACTGTTACCAGGCCCGATATTGCTCACGCAGTTCATATATTGAGTCAGTTCGTGAGTGCTCCTACTTCAGTTCATTTTGGGCATTTGCTTCGAGTGCTACGATACTTAAGGGGGACGTCATCTCAGTGTTTATTTTATGCTCGTGATAGTCCGCTTCAGCTTCATGCTTACTCGGATTCTACTTGGGCGAGTAATCCAACCGATCGTCGTTCTGTCACTAGTTATTGCATTTTTCTTGGTTCTTCTCCCCTTACATGGAAGTCCAAGAAGCAGGCAGCTGTATCTACAGGTTCTCATGGTCACCCTAGAACAGTAGAATGCATGCTTCACTGATGCGGATTATGAGGTCTGCAAAATGATAGAATAGAAGGTCAACTTCAGATTTGAGATTACTGCATTTGTGTTGGTGGAAATTTAGCTTCTCATTGAAGTAAGAAGCAAATTGTAGTTTCTAGATCGGTTGCTAAGCTTAATATCGGGCCATGACATATGCAAAATCGATTTTGAACTCTCTCCCAGCAAAGTTCAAGTGTGATAATCAAGTTCCTCTTCATATTGCAGTCAACCTTCACTTCCAAGTATGTCAAATCAGAGGAGTGTTGGTGTATATTGTGTAAATATAGAATTATTCTTAGGAAAGAATATATATTATCTAGGGGTCGCAAACTACTGTTCATGTCAGATCGGACGACGGTGTGTTATATAATTAATTTAAGTATAATAATTAACATTTTTTATTATTTAATTAATGTGCGATCTAATTTATTAATATGAGTCATTGATCTAAACAAAAACCATGGCTAAGAGTGAGTCTCATGTTCTCAGAAGTTGACTCATTTTGATAGGAGTAAAGGATCAGAGAATTAGAGATTAAAAGAAAAAGGGATGAATAGACAAATTTATTATGAAAGAAGGAACATCAGAAGTGTAAAACTTCCCAGCAAGATAACTTGACCAATAGCTTAGCTATTAAGATTATTTCTTCCTACCCTCATTCTCACTTCCTCACTCCCTTTAATAAGACTATTACTATTATCTATATAAAGTAACAGGATATTAAATATAAGGTAAGATAACTAATTGATAGCTTTCCATTCTCTCCAGGAATCAATCTAAATCCCCTTATTCATGCCTCCCAGATTGCATTACTGATTTTATTCCCATATCTTATTTATTCCTTTCCAGCTTTCCCTTTCCTCGAGTAAACAATCCATTGTTTTTCAACCTTATTTTTGGCATCTCTATCACATTTGATCTAACCGCATATATATATACTTTTGGCAAAGATTGGAAACATGTGCTAGTGCCATATAGCCTCCTACAAAAATAAAACAATAACAATAAATGACATAGGGAGGTAAATCGATCAATTATTTTTGTCAGTAATTTAATTAATCAACGGACGTTATATCTTAAACAT
>CACSLK010027796.1:512411-526588 GCA_902706635.1 Striga hermonthica
AAAAAAAAAAAAATCAATTCAAATTCTCAAACTTCTTGCCTTCTTCGAATTATTAATCTCTTTAATTAATTCAATTCAGGACATGACCACTCAAATTCTCTTCAATGAATTGAATTTAGAATATGACTCGAACTAATGAACATGTAATGAACACTGATAACTCAGGTCATACAGTATGTTTACCTTCAACAGGCGGTCTTTGCCGGCACAAGCCGCGAGTTCAATGTTGGTGTAAGAAGGAGCGGCGCGCTGGGGATGAAAACCGGTTTCATTAGCCCGGCCGCAGACCCCCAAATCACCAAGTTTACCAGTGGATAAGTAATTTGTACGGCGGGGTTTGCCTACCGTTTTATTTAAACTGAAATAGCCGGAGCGAGTGAAGTTAGCGGCATGGCGGAAGCGGCCTGGATTGGTTTCTGATAGAACAAGCTTAATGCGGCAAAACTCGGTGGTCGCCGCCATTTCTATGACGGGAGTAAGGTGTTGAGCTTGTAGATGGTTTGCGGATGAATTGTATGGTGTGTTCGTTTTACAGCCACGAAAGAGGAATATAGACCGACGGGCAACTGCTATCACCTAAAAAGTTAATTAAAAAAAGAAAAAAAATGTAATACTATACAATCCACTTGGATGATAACTAGTTGGATGACAATTAGTGTTACAATATAAGTGTAAATGCGTTACTTTTTTATTTTTTTGACAATGTATTTACATTTGTGTTGTAAACAAGTTGTCAACTAAGTGGGCGAAATAGCATTTTAAAAAAAAAATAATAAATAAATAAAAATGAAAAGAAAGAAAAAGGGCGTGTTCCTCGTAGTTTTTAAACTCGGCAGATATTGAGCTAGGGCAAGTCTCAGTCATCGGTTCAACTGTCAGGTCGCTTGGTGAATTGTTGAACCGGATAATTATTTGAATTTTTTGGAGAATGGGATAATTAATTTTAAGATTCTTAAACTTATATATATAGTATTTTTTAAATATAAATATACATAAAAGTAACAAAAATAAATATTTTGTATATAAAATTTATACATCAAAGTGTTAAAAGAATTGTATCTTACAATAAAAATTTACTATATCATATATTTACATAGTTTTTATACCGGGTCAACCGGGTTGACTCGGTCGGGTCAAGGCCCGGTTCGACCGGGTCCATTGTTACCCGGTCCAAATAGCCCACCGAGTCCCCGGTCAACCCGTCGGGCCAGTCCGGGGAAAAATCAATGGTGTTACTATTTACCGCCCCTTATTACTACATATCTTCCCCTTTGGATTTGTCGATGACATCTTATCTAAAAAGTAAAAAAAAATAAATAAATAAATTCTCATGCCTTCCATCTGGAGAAACCAGCCGTAATTGCCGATTGGCCGCACCGTGCACGGCCTTTTTTCCCGGTTGACCGTTTTATGGACGGTTTTGCCGGTAAGCCGTGTTGGGATCTATGAGGATCTCGTTATGTACAAATCACGAATTCAATAGCAAAAACGTAAACCTATGCGCAGCGGATCTAAAGGTTTGCGTAGAGAACTTACGACTTAAAATTTATGGCGATCTAGTTGATCTTCTGGATGGTCGTACACAGCAGACCAATGAATAGTTGACTGCAAATCGCGTCCTAGGATTGCACGAACAAGATCGGATCGAAAATCGGATCAAACAGTTGCAAGACGGATGAAAACAAGCTTGCAGTCCTGGGACCTTCCGGTGGCGCGTGCGGCGTCGGACGGCGGCGATCTCTGGGGCATTGGAAAGCTCTCGTCGAGACGGCCGTCTGGGTATGTTGCACGCCTTGATCGGACCTCCGGTTAGTATTTACCTACAGATTTTCTACTGTATGTCTCAAACACCTCTTAATCTTGTACCGATAGAACAACAAGAAGAAGATAAAGCTCGAATGGGAAATGAGAGAGAGAGAGAGAGAGAGAGAGAGAGATGGGGCGGCGTGTATGTCTCGTGAATTATGAGATGTGTTCTCTTCCCATGAGCTTAATGATGTATATATAAAGCTACAGTATGGACACTTATGAAATTATAATTAGGGCTCCTTAATTAATTAAAATACTTGTGGACCAATCCACTTATTTCAATTAATTAAATAATATTAAATGGGCCACCAACATAATATTATTGCACTCATTTTTCCTAGCCTAAATTTACAATTGAGACTCTAATAATAATTACTCAATTTATCTCCTCATATATAAGATATAATGTACATTAATTAATTCGATTACTGACAATTAATAATTAATTAATTTATTTATTATTATTTCACCAAAGCTAGCGCTCGTTCATCACATTCATATTATGTCGGAATTTAATCCACCTGCAGGGTTTAGCATAACATTCCTTCATGAACTTACTATGGGGACATCATCAAACTAACGCACATGGTGACCGTAAATATCCTAACAGCACATCCTACATGCCGCAATATTACCCAAGACAGCAGGTCTATTGGCCCAGTTCACTAAGCCTCACCCATGTGAATCAAAGTATTAAGTACTACACGTATATGTCTGTTTAATATCTTACGGGTTAAGAGTATGCAGTAATTAACCGAGGCCTACTCCGTTTACGACGATCAGTATAAAACGAACTGCTCCTCTCTGGAATCCTGTTAATTACATAAATGTACTAGTGCAACTAATCAGTCAAGACAAACTGTACAGTTGACACTACAACCGTTCTGATAGGGTGTTCATGCCCATCTAGGTTGTGAACCATTATTCTTGTTTCGCGAGTAACTGATAGTATGATCTTCGGTTCGCCCGATGACGACCCACACTATCTAATGCAAAACAACAGAACGTAGAACATGTTTAATCTAACATGTTTCTCATTCATAAAGGGTAAAAGTGTAATATCATCCAAAGCCAACCTTTCAGTATATAACACTAACAATCTCCTACTTATACTCAAAGCTTTCGCTTTTACAAGTATAGTCCTATCAATCCTTTATTCTAAAAGACCTATGTCGATCCTATCGCCATGCACTTGACTCCCATTCCTAGCACCTGTTTGACGAAGACCTTCTCCGGCAAACTCTTCGTGAAAGGATCAGCTAGGTTGTCCTCAGATGCAATCTTGGCAACATCAACGTCTCCTCGACCAACTATATCTCGAATCAGATGGTAGTTGAGATCTATGTGTTTGCTTGCTCTGTGGGCTCGTGGTTCCCTTGAGTTTGTTATTGCTCGACTATTATCACAGTACGTGATACCACGTGGCAAACTCAGAATCACTTCTAAGTCCACTAAGAAGTTTTTGAGCCAAACTGCCTCTTTCGATGCCTCTGAGGCTGCTATGTACTCGGCTTCCATGGTGGAGTATGCCACGCATTTCTGCTTAGCACTCCTCCATGAAATGGCTCCACCTCCCAAGGTAAACACATAACCAGAGGTTGACTTACTCTCATCCCTATCTGACTGGAAATCAGAATCACTGTAACCCAGAGGTAACAAGCTGTCTGCACGGGAAACTAACATGTACTCCTTAGTCTTTCTCAAGTACTTGAGTATATGCTTCACCGCAAACCAATGTTCCCTACCCGGATTACTTTGATATCTAGCTACTAAGCCAACGACATAGCTGATATCTGGTCTGGTACAAAGCATAGCATACATAAGACTTCCTACTTTTAATACATAAAGACTGTCTTCATGTCCTTAATCTCTTGAGACGTCTTGGGAGAAATCTCTTTAGAGAGGGATGCCTTTCCTGAAAGGCAAGGTACATTTCTTGGAATCCTGCATGCTGAACCTAGCCAAGACAATATCTATGTATGAAGACTAGGATAAGCACAAAATTCTCTTCTTACGGTCTCAAACGACCCTAATACCAAGAATGTGTCCCGCTTCTCTAAGTCCTTCATACCAAACTGCTTAGACAACCACACCTTTACGTCTGACAACTCCTTCTTATGGTTTCCAATAGGAAGTATGTCATCCACGTACAGTGTAAGAAACACCACCACGCTCCCACTGATTTTCTGGTATACGCAGTGCTCATCCGGACATTGAGTGAACCCGTACGACTGGATCACCTCATCGAACCGAATATTCCAAGACCTCGAAGCTTGCTTCATTCCATAAATGGAATGATTAAGCTTACGCACTAGATACTCACGACCTTCAGCAATGAATCCTTCTGGTTGTTTCATATAGATGTCTTCCTGAAGGTTTCCATTAAGGAAAGTCATCTTGACATCCATCTGTGAGACCTGATAATCCATATGAGCGGCTACAGCCAAGAGCATCCGAATGGACTTAAGCATAGCTACTGGCGAAAAGGTCTCATCATAGTCTATACCCTCAATCTGGGTATAACCTTTTGCAACAAGCCTAGCTTTGAATGTTTGCACCTCCCCATCCGATCTTCTCTTTCTATTGTAGATCTACTTGCATCCAATGGGTCGTACCCCATTGGGTGGTTCTACAAGATCTCAGGCCTGATTAGAGTCTATTGACCCCATTTCTGCATTCATTGCAACATTCCCTGAATCTGTATCTTTATCTTGGAGTGCCTCATTGTAGGTCCTTGGGTCCGATTCTAGATTTCCTGGAACAAAGCCCTTAGACTCTCCGAGACCTATCCATCGGTCGGGTAACTGAGAAACCCTCCCACTACGATGAGGTACTGTCTGCACTGGTACACTCTCAGTGTGCCGTGTTGCAGTATTATGTGATGTATCTATTCGCGCACTCGGTGGGGAACTATCGACTTTTCCCCTTAACTCCTCTAAGACTAGTCTACTGGCGGGCTTGTGATTCATAATATAGTCTTCTTTCAAGAATCTAGCATTCATGCTGACGATCACCTTCTGATCCTCGGGACTATAAAATAATCCAACTTTCGTTTCTTTGGGATAGCCCACAAAAACTCGTGCTTCTGAATGCTTTTTCAATTTGCCAGCCTCCTTCACTAAAACGTGTGCAAGGCTACCCCATACTCGAATATGTAAGAAACTGGGCTTTCGCCCTTTCCACAATTCGTAAGGAGTAGTCTCTCCTAACTTTGATGGAACCAAGTTCAGAACGTATGATGTTGTTTCCAGGGCCAAACCCCAAAACGAATCTGGTAATCTAGAATAACTCATAATTGACCTAACCATTTCCATAGGAGTCCTATTTCTTCGCTCTACAACCCCGTTTGCTGGGGCATGCCAGGTGCAGTCAATTGGGATTCAGTCCCAAGTTCTATAAATATGTCATGAACTCTCCAAACAGGTATTCGCCACCTCGATCAGATCGAAGTGACTTGATACTTTTACCATGTAGCTTCTCCACAACTGCCCGATACTCCTTGAATTTCTCAAAGCATTCCGACTTGCGGTGCAAAAGATAAATGTACCCAAATCTCAAATAATCATCTATAAATGAGACAAAATACTCGAAACCTCATGTAGCCTGAATCGACATAGGACCACATAAATCAGAATGAATCAATCCTAACAATTCTTGGCTCCTATACCCCTTTGCCGTAAACGGCCTCTTGGCCATCTTTGTAATAGCCTAGTTTGTTATTAATAAAAGTGATGTATTTCCTTTTGTTAATATTGTTCATTTTAGCTTTCGAGCCAATAAGTTCAACTTTAAGTCGAAAGTCTATTCGTTTTATTTCATTTCCAATAACCGAGTTAGTTTCGATAATTAGTTCCCGAAACGTTTATTTATAAACGGACATTATTAGTCGGGATTAATCATTCGAAGTCAAGAATATTCGAATTAATTTTCGAAGTTAAGTTCCAACCAAAATTAAGTAAGTTCGGTTAAGATCAAGCCCTAATCAAGTTCATGTTAAGCATGAAAATGTCAAGGTAAGAATCATGTTACAAGTGTACTAGCATTGGCCTAAGCCATGAACGCGCACCGTGCACTACTGTGCGCATGTGCCCGCGCCCGCCATAGCATAGCCGAGAGCAACGCACGCCATTGTCGTGCGTGTGCGCCATCCGCTAGCACCGCCCATCACTAGTTTATAATCAAGTAAGTACCATGAGTAGTCTTAATTAATCCAAGTTTAATGCATTAGCTATTGCCGTGAGTAGTGTTAGCCTACGATAAGTTTATGTGCAAGTTGCCTTGGTAAGTCACCTAGGTGCTTAGGCCATGTGGCATGTGCTAGCATAACCTTGTGATGACTAAGCATTTCATGCGCCACATAAGGGATGACTAGGCGAGCAAAATGCCACCGAAGCCTACGGTTAAAGCAAGTGGCACCACCTCATTTAACCTCTATTTTCATCTCCATCCATTTTTAACTCTATTTATATAGTAAGGGCCGTGCATGAGTTTTTACCATGCAAAACCGAGCAAACCGAGAGAAAACAGAGTAAAGTACCGAGTGCAAAAGAGCAACCGAGAGTAAAAAGAGAGAAATAGCGAAGATCTTAAGTATAGGGACAAAAGATAGCTTGTACCTACCATTGCTCAAGCATAGCACGCGCACTACCGAAGGGTAACAAGCGAGAGCACACGCAAGTCCTAGCACATTTCACGAGCAATTGAAGGGATATACTCATATCAACCCTCTTTTAGTGTATTTATGCTCATTTTAGGAAGATCATGTAGAAATTATGTCGTTTAGTTCAAGTTTAGTGCCATAATGCACTCGGAAGTGCCATGTAGGCCCTTTCTGAGCCATGTCATTCTCTAACCGAGAACTCCCGAGCAATTTATACATTTTTAGACATTATATGTCATATTATGTTGGTTCATATAGCCTTTGCCAGAAAACAGTCACCGGACGGCCGGCGAGGTGCCGACCGTAGTGCCTGCCCACACGTAGCGGCGCAGCGCAGCCGACAGTAGCCTGCGGGCATGCGGGTAGCCCGCGTACTCCCAATTGTGCGTCGCGCGTAGCCCGTGCCGCAATTCCCAGTAGCGTGCCGCCAGCGAACATGTGCGTAGGCGCGCGTAACGCACGCAGTCACGCACGGTAGCACGCAGTCAGCCCGCGTACGCCCAGCGCCCAGCGCGCAGAGCGCCTAGCCGTCTCGTAGCACGTGCATCCAGCAGTGTGATGCGGAAGTGGCTAGGCAGCTCAAGAACGCCGCAAGCCGCGCTTACCACGCACGTAAGAGGCTAGCACGAGCAACGGGCGAGACACACGCCCTTGAGCGGGATGCGCGCAAGGCGAGCGAACGAGAGCCAGCAGGCGTAGGCGGGGATGCGCGGGCGATGGCCGCTGCAAGTGCGGGCGCGAGAAAGGCGGGCTGCGAGGACGTGCACCCACGTAATAGGGGCAAGGCCCTATGCTTCGAGGCGAGCGGTCAGGCGCGCGAGACCCAGTCCTCGAGGAGTGGGCAACCTGGGGGTAGCAGGAGACCACGCGCACGCAGGCGGAGCAGGAGGTGTAGGCGTGCGCCGCACGCTGGGCGACGGAACACTCGCGCGAGAGGCGGTGCCCTAGTCCTCGAGGACTAGGGCAAGGGGCGTGGGCAGTCAACCCTAGGGCGGTGCGTGCAAGGCGGCCGAGTTTGAGTGAGTGCAAGACAAGTTATTTTATTCCCTTATTCCATTATGAGTTCTAGCTTAGGATACTTAGGTGGTGACTGTTTATAGTTTCAATAGTAAAAAAACTAGTTTTTATTTGGTTTATTTTTAACTATAATTAATTTTGAAAAAAGATAGTGTGGTTAGTTATTAGTGGATGTATTAAAATAATATTTAAATAAAATAATTAAAGTTAATTTGATGTAAAGTAGGAGAAAAATGATTGAAAGTGGTAGTTAGTTAGAATTATGTGAGTGGATGAATAGTGAATTAAAGTTGATGTGATGTGTAAGAATGATTGGTTGATATTATTTAATTATATTATCAATATTGAAGATAGTGGGGTAGAGTTAAAGTTGAGTTAAATTTGAGTTTTGATTGGATTTTTTACTATTGAATTTATATACAATCACACCCTTAATATTTTATTGTTTTATTAGTTTTCTAGGTAGATTAGGATTATACATATTTTGTGCCTATGTAGAGGCTCTTTTCCTATGATATTTTGGATCATCAAAATTTATCAATAGAAATCAGAACTTTTGTTCATTCTCTTTGCTTTAGTTTTTCACCAAAATTCTATTGCAATTATATTCATTTAGAGGGGTGCGGTTTGTGAACCTCTAGGCAACTATCAACGATTTAAGGCACTAGTTTGTGGCTTATCGGCAGTCGGGACATGTGATCTTCATCATTGGTGCTTTCATTGAGAGGTGTTAGATCGTGTGTCTTTCTTCCCAACCCATTCATTTTCTTTCTTCCACTTATTTTCTTACGCCTATATTAAAAAAAAAAAAAAAAAAATCTTCAAAACAAGTCCAAGAAGCAAAGAGCGAAAGCAAGAGAAGAAAGTTATGGCCAACAAGTTGATGAAGGATAAGATCGATAATCTCGATGTTCAAGTTCGTACCATGAGCGAAGTGCTTGACACCACCAAAGCTACGGTTCAAGAATTGGTGGAAATCATGAATCGCCGCTTTGATGAGATGGTGAGTATCATCGTTGTGCAATAAGCCCAACGGAAGCACAACCACGGCCAGCACGAGCGACGCAGCAACCGAGAGCGAGCCGAGGGGGAGGATCAACGGCGCGAGGAGCAAGAGCAGAAGGAGGACGACTTCGACCGACGGTCAAAGGCATCCAACTTTCACGATCGACCGAAGCCCGACAAGCCACAGCTCGTACTATCCACCTTCAACGACAATGATCTGGAGGCTTGGCTTAACCGTGATGTTTAATACTTCGAGCTCAACGAAACCGATGGCCATGATCGAGTAAAGTATGCAGCTTACTATCTTGATGGAGAGGCTAACGTATGGCGGCAGTGGCTCACAAGCATCTACCGTAACCGGCAGCGAGTCATCACCAGGGGCGATTTCGAGCGAGAGCTACTCACGCGCTTCGGCACGTCTGACTACCACAACTACGATGAGGCGCTGACTCGAATAAGGCAGACATGTAATTTAAGTGATTATCTGAAGGAATTTGAGCGTTTAGCTTGTCGAGTACGGGGTTGGCCCGAAACTGCATTAGTAGGGGCATTCGTGGGCAGTCTGAAGTCTGATCTAGCGGCTGAGGTACGTCTGGAACGACCCGAGACCATGCACGCTGCTATGGAAGTCGCCTGACGACGCGAGGATCACCTAGCGGCCACGCGATGGGGACGGGCGGACGCCCACTTCACCGATACACGCCGCGCAGGCCCAAGCCACTCGACCACGGGCGCACGACCGGCCATCAGCGCTCGACCACCGGGGCCAGTGGTCAAGCAACTTACACCTAAGGAGATCAAACGCCGACGCGAGAAAGGCCTTTGTTTTAAGTGCAAAGAGAAGTTCACGCCAGGTCATCGTGTGAGCAGGCTTTTGTTATAGAGGTTACCAACTCCAATGAGGAAGAGATTGAGGTTGAGGAAGGATTGGAGCACGAGGACGAGATCGAAGTGCTCGAAGAGGAAGCTGAAATCTCGATGCATGCAATGGCTGGGATTAGAGGGCCAATGACAATGTGACTACCAGCTTGGGTCAAGGACCGTCGAGTGGTCGTACTCGTGGACAACGAATCATCACACAACTTCATCAATGCCGACTTGTCTCAAAAGCTTAAGTTGCCAACCACGAAGATTGATCCCTTTGAAGTTCGAGTAGCCAATGGTGAGAGGTTAAGATGCACCGAGTCTTTTCGAGGGGTGCCGATCAAGTTCCAAGGGGTTACTGTGGAGGCTGATCTCTATGCCTCACCCATGGTCGGACCCGACGTTGTTCTAGGAGTACAATGGCTCGAAGGATTAAGAAAAGGTGACCACTGACTATCGAACCGGGATCATGGAGTTCAGATCTGGAGGTAAACGAGTCACTTTAAGGGCTGGAGAGGAAAAAGTTACTAAAGAGGTTGGATTAAAGAATATCGAAAGAGTTTGGCGAGGTGGCGGTCAAATTTTTGCAGTAGTGGTCGAGAAAATGGGGGCGCATGTGGGCGAGACCGGGCAGCAGCAAGGAGATGTGCGCAAGCTTCTCGAGGAATTCAAAGGAGTATTGGGCGAGCCCAAAGGACTTCCGCCACACCGAGAGTTCGACCACCGCATACCTCTCGTCAACGAGCACCATGCTGTACACGTCCATCCATATAGGTACGCTCACTTCCAGAAAACTGAGATCGAAAGACAAGTAGCTGAGATGTTAGAGTCTGGGTTAATTCAGTATAGTTCGAGTCCGTTTTCATCACCAGTCCTGTTAGCTAAGAAGAAGGATGGCACGTGGAGGTTTTTTACAGACTATCGGGCGCTGAATGCCGCAACTATCAAGGATCGATTTTCCATTCCTAGTGTCGATGACATGCTCGATAAGTTAGCAGGATCACGCTATTTCTTGAAGCTCGACCTGAGAGCTGGCTATCATCAGATCTGACTTCACAAGGCCGATATTCCGAAGACAGCTTTTCGTATACACCAGGGGCACTATGAGTATTTGGTGTTGCCATTCGGGCTGTGCAACGCCCCATCTACTTTCCAATTTGATATGAATTCCATCTTCAAGGAGCATCTATGTAAGTTTGTTCTAGTCTTCTTTGATGATATCTTGGTGTATTCAAAGTCGTGGGCTGAATATCTTGAGCATTTTAGAGTGGTGTGTTTGGTTTTGTTAGGAACGTCAAACAACATGCACAGTATTGAATTTTATCGAAATAAATCCTAACGTAGCGGAATCTATAGTTAGGATATGGATGTTTACCTTTTAAAATTTTTGCCGACTCTGAGACGATAACCGTCGGTGAAGTTCATCTAAACACCACAACCTAATGGGTGGATAGGTTTGGCCTTTAGTCGATTCTAATCGATACGTCAAACGGATCACGGTTGAATGGCACGCGGGTCGCGGTTGTCGGGTGCAGCGGGCATCGTGTGCGTCGGGCGCGGGTCGCTGGCAGGTACGCGGGTCGCAGCGGACGAGCACTGGCAGCGTGCGTGTTGCGGACGTGCGTCGGCGGGACTCCTTGGCGGTCGCGGACTGGCGCTGGACGTGTGCGTGCACGCAGGGCAACACTCCTATGCCGAGGCGGACTGGGCGTGTGCGTCGCGGGCGTCGACTGGCAGCGCTGGGTTTGCGCGATCGGCGATGGCGAGCAACAAGTGCGAGCGGGCGATGCGGGAAGCACACGGGACGTCGTTGGGTACTCGCAATCGGTGGCAACGAGCAAGCAGGCGCGAACGGGCGATGTGCTGGGACTTTGCGTGCGGACTGAGTGATGCGCGAATCGCGTGCGACGGCTTGCGGTTGCACACGGCTGGACTCGGCGGACCTCCGGCGCGGTGGGCGGTTTTCGGCAGTTCTTCACGGTAGTGGACGGTGGCGATCGGCTGGGGAAATTGACCGGAAATATATATGTATAAAGGCTCGAATAAATTGTACCCAAAAGCCTTCTAACGGATTACCTAAACACCTATTTCGATTAAACTTGGTGGAGCGTTTAATCGAATCTCCATAACTCTCGAACGATGTAATTCTCTCGTGTATGTAGTAGAGAAAAATCGGCCAAGACAACATTGTAGGAGAGATTGGGACATGGTGTATTTATAGGCTCTATTAGGGACCTTAAGGAGGTGCTAAATATGGGCTTATTCCATTAGGCCTAGGAATCCTAATTCTACTCCAATACTAATTTAATGTAAGAAGGAAATCTCCTACTAATCCTCTCCTTCTAGAAGACTCATAAGTCTCCTAACAATAGAGAAGATCCTTGTAGGAATATCTTTCCTAATTAAATTAATAACCATGTAATAAAATTAATTCCTAATTTAGGAAGCCTAATTTTACTCCAATTAATAATATAATGTAGGAAATATATTTCCTACTAATCTTCATCTTCTAGAAGACTCCCAAGTCTCCTAATCCCAAGAGAAGATTCTAGTAGGAATTTTATTCTCCTAATTAATTAATTAATATGGAATAAAATTAATTCCTATTTAATGGAATTAAATAATAAAACATCCCACTAGAGTAATATTATTGCTCTCCCCATTTAGCCACTATTTTACCAATAAAATCGAGCCTCCATGATTAAATAATACTAATCTAATTGATCGATTTACCTCCCTGTGTTTAAGATATAACGTCCGTTGATTAATTAAAATACTGACAAAATAATTAATCAACTTCTTATTCATTTCTGAAATTAGTACCACTCAGCCTTCAACCATTATGTCAGACCGTAAATAGTGACCGTAATGTTCCTTTCTGAGCTCATTTCGGGGACGTCATCAATCCAGCGCATTGGAACATAGTGACCGTAAATAATTTATAATAGCACATCATATAATTATTCTTACTTACCAAAATACCTCGTATGTCATCCTAACGGAATAGGAATCACTTGGTAAATCAAATAAATAAGAAATAAAAATATATGCCTATTTTATATTATCTTACAGCTTAAGAGAATGCATCAATCACTGAAGGACAAAGTTACACAACGGTCAGTGAGTCTCATAACCTTTACCTTTCCGCGGTCCTGTTCAACACTTAACATAAGTGCCAGTGTAATCCTTCAGTCAAAGACCAACTGAATCGAGAATACACTACAGTCTTTTTCCAAGTGGGGTCTCACTGCCAGTCTAGACTGTGAACGAATAGTTTAGTCTTATAAGGAACCGATAGGTGATCTTTCTGTTCGAAACTCTTCGAACCACACTACCTCAATATAAGACATGGAGTATGTATTGCATAAATAAATAAACTGCAAACATATGTACTTTGACCGAAACATGATTGCCAGATCAAAATGGAATTGATAGAATCTGCAAAACACAGCTTTTACAACATACCTCTAACAATCTCCCACTTATGCTTTATAAGCTCATGGCTAAACAAGATAACCACAATTTCTTTCAATCTAATTCTCAAAGACTAGTCTACTATGTTGCCCCAACATCTGACTCCCATTCTTTCTACGTGTCTCGTAAAGACTTTCGCCGGTAGGCTCTTCGTAAAAGGATCTGCTAGGTTGTCCTCTGATTGTATCTTGGCAACAACGACTTCTCCTCGTCCAACGATTCTCGTATCAGGTGGTACTTGCGCTCTATGTGTTTACTCGCTTTATGAGTCTGTGGCTCCTTCGAATTTGCTACTGCTCCGCTGTTATCACAGAACACTGTGATTGCAGAGGGCAAACTCGGTACCACATCAAGGTCGAGGAGAAAATTCCTGAGCCAGACAGCTTCTTTCGCTGCCTCTGAGGCTGCTACATACTCAGCCTCCATGGTTGAGTCGGCCACGCATTTTTGCTTGACACTCCTCCATATTATGGCTCCTCCTCCTAAAGTAAACACAAACCCTGAGGTTGACTTGCTTTCATCCCGGTCTGCCTGGAAGTCAGAATCGGAGTAACCCAACGGAAGCAATTCATCTGCCTGGTAAATTAACATGTACTCCTTAGTCCTATGTAGGTACTTGAGTATATGCTTTATCGCAGACCAAAGTTCCGGCCCTGGATTACTCTGATATCTTGCTACCATGCCCACGGCATAACAAATATCAGGTCGCCTGCACAACATAACATACATGAGGCTTCCTACTGCCGATGCATAAGGAACTGCCTTCATGTCCTCTATCTCTTGAGGCGTCTTCGGGGACATCCTCTTAGACAGAGGTATTCCATGCCAAAAGGGTAAATCCCCTTTCTTGGAATCCTGCATGTTGAAACATTTTAGGACAGTGTCTATGTATGTAGATTGGGATAGGCACAACTTTCTCTTCTCTCGGTCGCGAATGACCTTGATTCCGAGTACATGTCCTACTTCACCCAAATCCTTCATATCAAACTGCTTGGATAGCCATACCTTTACATCTGATAACATCTTCACATTGTTTCCAATGAGAAGAATATCATCCACGTACAGCATTAGAAACACCACAACGTTTCCATCACTTTTCTTGTACACACAGTGCTCATCCGGACATTGGGTAAATCCATGCGATTGGACAACCTCGTCAAAACGGATGTTCCAAGACCTCGAAGCCTCCTTCAGCCCATAGATGGACCTCTTCAGCTTGCCGACCAGATGCTCTTGGCCCTTTGCAATGAATCCTTCTGGTTGCTGCATATAGATGTCCTCGTCCAAATTCCCGTTAAGGAAAGTGGTTTTAACATCCATTTGCCAAATCTCATAATCCATATGAGCG
>CACSLK010027796.1:555325-569766 GCA_902706635.1 Striga hermonthica
GCGCGCGTGTCTGTGCTCAGTGCTGCCCAGCAGCCAGCGCCCGCGGCCAGTACAGGCAGCGCCTATGCGCGCAGCCTTGGCAGGCCCATGGACCGAGCCAACGACCGACCGCCCGGCCACAGCCGCCGGCGGTCCGGCCAGATCGGTTCAGACCGGTTTAGACCGGTTGGGCCGGTTCGGGCTATATTTTCATATTTTAAGTCCCGGTTCATATTCAAGTTTCATTTTCAGTTAAGTTCAGGTTCAGTCAGTCAGTTCAGTGTAATCAATTAAGTTATCAGTTCAGTATTTTCAGTCTAGTCAGTTAGTCAGTTCAATTCAGTATTTCAGTTGAATTTTCAAGATCAGTCAGTTCAGTCATGATCAGTCATGTGCAGTCAGTTCAGTTTAGCAGTACCAGTTCAGTCCAGTCTTTCTTATCAGTTAAGTTAGACCCCGAGATGGTTCCAGTTAACTATTCAGATCGAGTCGAGCATCTTAACAGCTATTTTAATCAGTCTGAGCATAGTACTTAGTAATTGTTTGTATATGTCGCAGTTTTGCAGCCAATCAGCACTTACATTTTCAGATCAGCAGTTCAGGTGGGGACTCAGACTGGGTATTACATTGATTATAATTACGCTACCATGTTTAAGGTATGTATTTCATGTCATGTATCCGCTCGGAATGGTCGCCGGTCCATTCTGGGTTCTAGTGGCCTTAGTCTGCCCACTAGAGTGTGCACATGGTGTCCGGCATTTTTATGCTGGCAGATGAGGTAACGGTCATGGTTCATGTGATGATTATCAGTTCATGTTTATTCAGTACCGGTTTCATGTTCAGGTTATGTATATACCAGGATCATGATATTGTAATTATTTTCGCTGTTTACTTCAGTATGAGTTTCTGCGGAGCACAGTGGATTAGTGCTCACGCCCCCACATTATTCATGTTTTCAGGGCACAGAGTCGGAGCCGTGGAGTGAGCTGGCGGCCGGTTCAGGACTTTTGTATATATGTGTTATTGTTTTGGCTACACTACAGTTTCCGCTACTATTTCAGTTTACCAAACCAGCTTTTGATCCGACGTCAGTCGGTTATTATGTTATATAACTGTTTTGTTGTTAGACTAAAATAACAGTTTTCAGATAAAGTCAGATTTTACGGTAACACTCCGAATCAGTATTTCGCAAAATAAATGCTTTTATTTAGAAAAATTTTGTGAAAAGCGCGCTCTGATTTTCATAAAATAGCGAGGTGTTACAGGTTCCTTAAATTTCCAATATAGAAGGAGATCACTCCTTAATAATAATCCAATATTCATTAATCAAATACATTAATAACAGTAATAAGTTCATCAAGTGGAAGCAATAATAATTACTATGACCACCACTCGCATCCCTTCGCCGTGCCCACGCAAACTAACCTGCATCCATGAAGAGCAGGTGGGGATGAGCACAAGATGAAACAATAGTGCTCACCACTATGCAGTAAACGTTCTTCACAATATTGAAACAATAATCATAAATCAATAAGGTATGGTCTCAGCATGTATACTGTAATGCCCCGTTTAATTGTAAAATATTTGAGATTATTTGTTTATTTATTTGTTTCATTAATGTTATTATTAAATGCCTAATTGCTATTATTATTATTATTATTATTATTATTATTATTATTATTATTATTATATGTCTAATTGTTTAATATTATTATATTGGTATTATTATTATTAATTTATAATTAACTGCTAAACTGTCTAATTGTTTAATTGCTTGTATATATTAAATAAATATTATTTGTCTAAATGATTATTATTAATAAATATTATTGTGTATTTATATATATATGTAAATTATATATCCAATTTTGTTTTAATAACCGTTTAATCTAATCGAGCCGATAATATCGTGAGTATCGAACCGAGAAACCGCACCTAAGCCCGAAACCCGCGTGCCTAGCCCGTAACCGGCCTGTTTTTCCTCTTTTCTCTTGTGTAGGGTTCTTGATTGCTAAGTTTGACTAACCCTAATATATATAGATATATAGGAGAATTCCCCGCAGCCTTTTTTTTTTGTTCTGATAGTCGCCAGTTCGCAGAAGAGATAAATTCTCTCTTTCATTCTTTGTTCGTCGTTGTCCCAACCTGCCATCATCTATCATCGCCATCAATTCGCAGCACCAATCCCTCGCCCTTTTTCCGATCGCCATCATCATCGCCGTCCTTGCTCGAGTGAAACCAGCGCTGTCACCATCCACAGCCATCACCTTCTTCATCAACGCGCCATCACAACCAGTGGACCTTCAATCAGTGGACCTTCAATCTCACCACGATGGCCCTTGGCCTTACACGGGGATCACCAGCCAAGGCTCATGCCCTGACTGCCATACAATAATAAAGGAGACAACCCAACGGGTACGTTCTATAGCTACGGGGATAACCGTTCGACGGCCGGTACAGCTCACATCGAAGGCTACATGTTCCACATGCATACTTTGATCATACCACAAGTAAACAATTATAACAGTAATAACATTTACAGCATAGACAATTTTTCAAAACCCACCTGGAGACAACGACAAACACAAAGCGAGGCTCGAGTAAGTGATGAGGTCAACACCTCAAAAACACCTACACGAAATCAAGATAGACTCTCGATTACAATCAATTCACACAAACTTAGTCAAAACTCGTCGACTAAGTGGCTCGTGGAAAATTCTAGTGGATATATGGAACATTGACTTGACTCGGGACCAAGTAGGGAATAACAAATTAATAGTCAAATAAAAGTTGACCAAGTCAAACATCCAATTAAAGGCAACTAAGATCAAAAGGCTCGGGAACAAGTCCGAAAATCGGTTTACGGACTTGGCTCGCGCGGGGCAGTGCGCTGCCGGCAGGCCTGGCACTACTTAGGCTACTTCTCGGTTATCTCATTATTCAACCGAGAGTTTGACTCCAAAATTTAAACACATAACATATATTCATCACAAAACAACATGCCAGAAGAACTATGGTCAAAAATTACATTTAGACAAAATAAACGGAACTTTACAAAAACCGACAATTGATGCACATGATCATGATGTCTAAGCAATTGAGTGAGTCATTCTATAAATTTTTAACACATCCAAATACATGCTGAATAGAGTAGAATTTCAAAGTTTCAACCCTAAAACATAACCATGTGATTTTATTAAATAAATGTAAATTTTTTAGCATATTAGGGACTTGAATTTAAAGTCTGATCAAGTGAACAATTCAAGACTTCAAGTTTTTTTTATCATACATACTAAATCATGTGAAGGATAACATATAAAAATTCCAGACTTAAACCATAAACATATGATTTAAGAAAATTGAAACAAGTTACAGCCGAAAAGGCGATTTCACGAAACCTCAACAAAGCGAATTCAAAAATTTCTAAAATTTTTACTGTATCAAATATCACATAAAATAAGCATAATACCAAGTTTCATGCATTTATAAAAAAAAATACGATTTTATATGATTTATTGAATATTCTGCAGAAATGAATATTTAATTATTCACCCTATCAAAAAAACTCCAAAAATTATGAAACTTAGACACGAGGTCAGTATCTAGTACATGAGCAACATATTAAAAATTCAAAATATTTGGACCACTGGGCGAATTATCATGAATTTTAAAAAATTCAGCCGACACATAATGTTAAAAAATGCATAACTCTAAAAATACAAGTCCGATTTACACAACGCCAGAGCCATTGTGTTCAGAAAAAATGTTGTTCCATAAACTAAGAACTTTCCACGAAATATATTCAGATGCTAAGGGTTTCAAATTTAAACCCTAAGACCTAAAATTTCTACAAAACACATAATACAAATTATTACACATAAAATAAATAAATAATTCAAGGACATCATATATTCAGCAATCATATATATAAAGACATAATAAAAGTAGGTGTTTAGTAAAAATTACCAAACACCAAATGTAGAGGTCGAATGGTTCACTCCGGGGCGGGGAAATCGTCCGCGTGAACGTGCTCGGTGTTGGAGGCGGCTCGCACGTCGAGTGATGATGATCTCCTAGGATCGTGACACGAACATCGACCAGAAGGTGCTCGGAGGTGCAAGGTTTTGCGGGGAGCAGCAGGCTCGGTGTGGGCTGGTCGTGCGGGACGTGAGGCGTGTGGCTTGACGACGGGCGCGGACGACGCTTGCGGTAGCGGCGGGTGGCAGGGGCGTGCGACCAGCCTCGGTTGGAATTTCCAGCGAGAATGTGAGGGGTTGAGATGGAGAAGATTAACTCTGAAAATTTGCAAGAGCAAAGAGAAAGAGAGGGGAGAGATGTGGAAGAGCGAATGGGGTTAATGGGTGGTCTTCCCCTTTTTAATGCCAAGATGTAACTCCCAAAACTTAAAAGGGTCAAGGCTAGAAAAGGGGGATATGGGCTGAAAATATGGGATGGTGACTTCATCCAATTAAATTCAAATTTTGAATTAATCCCCATGCATGCAAGAGGGGTTGGGGCGCAATCGCCTCACGAGCGCGGGCTGACGGGAGCAGGCTGGGCGACGCGTGCGGGTTGAGGCCCCGTGCCTTGGCATGCGTTCGATTAAATTTAAATAATATCCCGACTAGGCTCGATTACTCGGTTCGATCGATAATCAATTTTATAATAAATACAATTCGGCTCGATATCAAAATATAATACACTTAAGCAAATACGAGCATATAATCACGTCAAAATTAAATAATCGAGTCTGAAATAATTAATACGAATAAAATAAAACAAATTATAATCTCAAAATAATCCGGAACAAATGGGGCGCTACAATCTACCCACCTTAAAAGGAATTCCGACCTCGGAATTCGAAGACAAGAGAAACTAACGAACTAATAGAATACACATACCTCCAAAACGATAAGTTAGGGAATCTCCCCCTAATCTCGGCATCCATCCCTTAAGTCATCTCGGACTCTTCATGTCAGCCCCACAGCTCCTTCCCAAGGCTCACTGCTCGGTTTCTCAGCCAATAGACACCCTGGTCCAAAATGGCCACCGGTACCTTCTCATAGGTAAGGTCTCGCTCAACCTGCAGTTCGCCGAAGTCTACCACGTAGTCCGAGTCATGCACATCTCTACGCAACATGGAGACATGAACACAACATGCACCCCTGACAAATCTAGTGGTAAAGCTAGCCGATAATCCAAGTCATCGACTCAAGCAAGGATCTCAAAGGACTAACCGCACATGACAGCAGATCCTCGTTTACCCCAAACCAAGGTGTACTACACCTCTGGACGTACGAAAGGGGAAACTCGAATGGTACCATCCAGATACCCGTTCGATACACGAAAACATAGAACGGCCCACCCATGGTGAGAAATTGCAAAATGCAACTCACAACATGCACCCATGACCTCAACAGGTCTTATAGTGCCTCGACCGTGAGATCATCGGTCAAACAATCGTGGTCGACACGTGAGTTGAGTTTCAGCATGGTTTCCGGGTCACGCTGAAAACTTACCAACAATCTTGACACACTTGTGACTTCTTGCGAAGCAGTATTGACGGTAAACACGCAATATAGCTTCGATATACTCATACTCACAACATACGATTCTATGATACAAACATAGGCCCTCATGGCTCTGTTTGCTGACAACACGAGTCCCTTATCTCCAACTCGAGGAATCCTCGCATGGTATAGGAAACCTATCGGTCACGCTTCCTTATCAACACTATCAAACAAGGATGCAAACGCGGTATGGTGGAACTTGGAACTCTCGGTGTTCAAACCGTCCAAAAGAAAAATAAAATAGACGTTTGAATCTTTAATGCACTGTCCTCCGAGAGGCGACACGCTCGCAGGAGCTGCATATGCGGGGCGCCAGGACGCTCACGTGCACCTATTCGAAAACCAGTCGCAAGGTCAAGGTTTGGCCAATCACGCTGTCCTGGGAGTTCCGTGTGTCTGGTGATGGTAGCTGTAGCTTGTGTGTGAGTCAACGATCTGCCGTGCGCAAGCCTATCGTCTATCAGCATGAGCGTACACGCTTGACCACCACTTCGTGGCTACGCCCAGTCAGGGTCGGTTTCCAGTTCAAGGTTTTAATAGAAAATTTAATCGATGGTTTTTCTCAACATGAAAATTTTTCTGAATTGGGATTTCACATAGGCTAAAGCAATAGCAAGAGAAGAATTTTCCACCAAAATGTTTACAAATGGGGTTTATTCCAAACAAACTTTTTGGTCTTACACGAATTCCAAAGTTTCAATGCCTCAAAAATAGTAGGGTTTAAAGCCGAGTTCCAAGTCTACTTCATATTTACAACAACGCAAACTAACACGCAAAAAACTCAACGCTGAAGACAAGCAATAATCCTCAAAGGAAATGAATGCGGCTCTCCAGTCGAGAATGGTACTAGGTCAGCGGCTACTCCGGTGTTCAGGTTGGTTACAACTCGCCTTGCTCATCTGGTGGCCTTCCGTGCAGATCCTCCAGACATCTCCAAGGTGCATCAGATGATTGGTGCGTCTTAGAAATGGTTCAACTTGTCATCGATAACGATAAAGATACTTTAGTTCGGATGAATGGAATATCTAAACACAACTGAAAGAATAATATAAGACAAGCAGAAAGCTGGAAACACTTGTCTTAATTGGCACATCAGGTCGTAAACTTGATCTCGAAACTCAAGCGAACAAGAACAAAGGCAAGGTTTTTAAAGGTTTATCAAAAGTCCAATGAAGTGAAAGAAAATTCTCCCAAAGGCCAAAAAGAGATTAAAGAACAAAAACTTGCCAATGTTTACAATGAAAAGTTAGTTTGAGAATATAAGCGGCTATATGCTTCACAATACACATGCTCCAGGCTCAACTACCCTCCTTAAAAAGATCCTTTATAATCTTTTAAGATACACACCTTCTTCGCAATCATCAAAGACTCCCGACCAGAGAAAACAATCTCCGGCACCACATACGAGTCAATCCCGCACATTCGGAACTTCTCGGTTGTCTAATCTCAATAAGGCATCCTGACCAGAAAAGCTATGGTGCATATACGCAAATCTCAACTATTAACGAGATAGCTCGCGGAAAGTGCTAACTCGAAACTTAGAGAGAAATTTCTAGGGTTCATAACTAACCCAAAATGCGACTAGAGTTTACCCAATAAACACTAGATTTCGAAACATAACAAGGTGGATAGTCCTAAGCCCCAAATAAATAAATAAAACAACAAAACTCATACCTCGAGCTGGCGCGGCACGACGAGAGCGAGTGGTCATAACATAAGGTCAAGCATATACTCACATAATCAAATTTTCATACTTAAACCAGTCTACAGAAACGCAAACTGGCTCTGATACCATACTGTAGCGCCCCACTTTTATCTGCCAAATTTCAGAACAAATTTTTCAAAATTTATTTCAAAACACTTGAGGCGCTACTCATTTTCAAAATCATTTTCAGCAATATCATAATTGCAACTCCCAAACGGGTTTCTCAAATTTCCAATATAGAAGGAGTTCAGTCCTTAATAATAATCCAATATTCATTAATCAAATACATTAATAACAGTAATAAGTTCATCAAGTGGAAGCAATAATAATAACTATGACCACCACTCGCATCCCTTCGCCGTGCCCACGCAAATTAACCTGCATCCATGAAGAGCAGGTGAGGATGAGCACAAGAGGAAACAATAGTGCTCACCACTATGCAGTAAACGTTATTCACAATATTGAAACAATAATCATAAATCAATAAGGTATGGTCTCAGCATGTATACGAAGCATTAATCTATCCCATCTCCCATCAATAATCAATAATCAAACTCATGTGCACACATATATCAATAGACTACTGCCGGCTATATATCGATTGACACTTGGCCTCACATCGAGTGCCTAGCCAGTAGGATATCAACAGACTACTGCCGGCTATATATCGAATGGCCCTCGGCCTTACATCGAGTGCCCAGCCAGTAGGAGTAAATCCACCCCGATGGCCCTTGGCCTTACACGGGGATCATCAGCCAAGGCTCATGCCCTGACTGCCATACAATAATAAAGGAGACTACCCAACGGGTACGTTCTATAGTACAAGGATAACCGTTCGACGGCCGGTACAACTCACATCGAAGGCTACATGTTCCACATGCATACTTTGATCATACCACAAGTAAACAATTATAATAGTAATAACATTCACAACATAGACAATTTTTCAAAACCCACCTGGAGACAGCGACAAACACAAAGCGAGGCTCGAGTAAGTGATGAGGTCAACACCTCAAAATCACCTACACGAAATCAATATAGACTCTCGATTACAATCAATTCACACAAACTTAGTCGAAACTCATCGACTAAGTGGCTCGTGGAAAATTCTAATGGATATGTGGAACATTGACTTGACTCGGGACCAAGTAGGGGAATAAAAAATTAATAGTCAAATAAAAGTTGACCAAGTCAAACATCCAGTTAAAGGTCAACTAAGATCAAAAGGCTCGGGAACAAGTCCGAAATCGGTTTACAGACTTGGCTCACGCGGGGCAGGGCGCTGCCGGGCGCTTCTCGGTTATCTCATTATTCAACCGAGAGTTTGACTCCAAAATTTAAACAGTTAACATATATTCATCACAAAACAACATGCCAGAAGAACTATGGTCAAAAATTACATTTAGACAAAATAAACAGAAATTTACAAAAACCGACAATTGATGCACATGATCATGATGTCTAAGCAATTGAGTGAGTCATTATATAAATTTTTAACACATCCAAATAAATGCTGAATAGAGTAGAATTTCAAAGTTTCAACCCTAAAACATAACCATGTGATTTTATTATATAAATGTAAATTTTTTAGCATATTAGGGACTTGAATTTAAAGTCTGATCATGTTAACAATTCAAGACTTAAAGTTTTTATCATACATACTAAATCATGTAAAGGACAACATATAAAAATTCCAGACTTAAACCATAAACATATGATTTAAGAAAATTGAAACAAATTACAGCCGAAAAGGCGATTTTCACGAAACCTCAACAATACAAATTCAAAAATTTCTGAAATTTTTACTGTGTCAAATATCACATAAAATAAGCATAATAACCAAGTTTCATGCATTTATAATAAAATTTCAGTTTTATATGATTTATTGAATATTCTGCAAAAATGAACATTTAATTATTCACCCTATCAAAACAACTCTAAAAATTATGAAACTTAAACAAGAGGTCAACATATAGTACATGAGCAACATATTAAAAATTAAGAAATTTTGGACCACTGGTCAAATTATCATGAATTTTACAAGATTCAGCCTATACATAATGTTGAAAAATGCATAATTCTAAAAATACAAGTCCGATTTACACATGGCCAAAGTCATTGTGTTGAAGATAAAATGTTGTTCCAAAAACCAAGAAATTTCCACGAAATATATTCAGATGCTAAGGGTTTAAAATTTAAACCCTAAGACCTAAGATTTCTACAAAACACATAATACAAATTATTACACATAAAATAAGTAAATAATTCAAGGACATCATATATTCAGCAATCATATATATAAAGACATAATAAAAATAGGTGTTTAGTGAAAACTACCAAACACCAAATGTAGAGGTCGAATTGTTCACTCCGGGACGGGGAAATCGTCCACGTGAACGTGCTCGGTGTTGGAGGCGGCTCGCACGTCGAGTGATGATGATCTCCGAGGCTCGTGACACGAAGATCGACCAGGAGGTGCTCGGAGGTGCAAGGGTTTGTGGGGAGCAGCAGGCTCGGTGTGGGCTGGTCGTGCGGGACGTGAGGCGTGCGGCTTGACGACGGGCGCAGACGACGCTTGCGGTAGCGGCTGGTGGCAGGGGCGTGCGACCAGCCTCAGTTGGAATTTCTGGCGAGAATGTGAGGGGTTGAGAGGGAGAAGATTAACTCTGAAAATTTGCAAGAACAAAGAGAAAGAGAGGGGAGAGATGTGGAAGAGTGAATGGGGTTAATGGGTGGTCTTCCCCTTGTTAATGCCAAGATGTAACTCCCAAAACTTAAAAGGGTCAAGGCTAGAAAAGGGGGATATGGGTTGAAAATATGGGATGGAGACTTCATCCAATTAAATTCAAATTTTGTATTAATCCCCATGCATGCAAGAGGGGTTGGGGCGCAATCGCCTCACGGGCGACGCATGAGGGTTGAGGCCCCGTGCCTTGGCATGCGTTCGATTAAATTTAAATAATATCCCGACTAGGCTCGATTACTCGGTTCGATCGATAATCAATTTTATAATAAATACAATTCGGCTCAATATTAAAATATAATACACTTAAGCAAATACGAGCATATAATCACGTAAAAATTAAATAATCGAGTCTGAAAAAATTAATACAAATAAAATAAAACAAATTATAATCTCAAAATAATCCGGAACAAATGGGGCGCTACAGTCAGTTCCTGGCGCTCAAACAAGGTACTCGTTCAGTGGACGAGTATGAACGTGAGTTTACTAGACTTGGATTCTTCGTTCCTGAGTTACTGGGTACAGAGGAGAAGAGATCGAGGCATGTCATTGACGGACTTTTGCCAGTAGTTCGTCACAACATAGTTGGCCACGACATCCAAACCTATGCTAATACCGTTGCCAGTGCCCAAGAGATAGACGAGAGTATCCGGAGGGAGGCCATTCAGATTCCAGTACAACCAGTTGCCCAACTGTTACCAGCACCACCTGCCCAACCAGTAGCTGCCCAACAACTGAAGAACAAGGGAAAGAGGAAGTGGAGAGGACCCCAGGACAAACGGAGGAACTACCCAGACAACAACTGATTTCACCTTGCGCCACATGTGGACGACGTCACCGTGGAGAGTGTCTTATGGGCCAGAACATTTGTTTCTATTGCTGAAGGCTCGGACATGCCCGTATCAACTGCCCAGAGCGACAACAACAACAACCACAACAACCTCAACGACAACAGCAGCCCATGCAGTAGCCCCCGAGACAACCCCAGCAGCAACGCGGGAGACAGCAGGTCCATGTCTGTGCCGTCAATCAGGCTGAAGCAGAGCAGCACCTAGGTACCATGTCTGGGATGATTATTCTAAATGAGTTCCTGTTTTCGCCTTATTCGACACTGGAACGACTCATTCATTTCGCCTTATTCGACACTGGAGCGACTCATTCATTCATATCACACTGATGTCTTGATGCCATTTGGGTTCGTTCTGTCAGCACTGTCGATCTTCTCGAGGTGAGTTTAGCCTTGGGAAGAAAGATAGTGACCAATGCCAAAGCCGAGAGTCTCAGCCTTTCCAGCGACGGCCGTATCTTGACTACCGACGCATATATCATCGAGATGAGGGATTTTGACCTCATTCTCGGTATGGACTGGCTAACCCATTTTTCATGCAGATATTCGTTGTCACGACCGAGAGATTACTTTTCATCTTCCGGAGGACGACCATATCACTTTCTTTGATATCAGGACTCGTACCTTACCTCATATCATTTCCATGGCGAAAGCCAGAAGGATCTTACGACGAAGTGATTGCCAGGGATACCTAGTGAGCCTTGTAGGAGACGAATCGAAAGCACAGACACCTCACGACATTCCTATCGTTCGTGAGTTTGTGGATGTGTTTCCAGATCAGCTTCTAAGCGGACCACCCAGCCGGCAAGTGGAGTTTTCTGTTGATCTTATAGTAGGAGCCGGACCAGTATCCAAGGCGTCGTACAGAATGGCACCCAAAGAATTACAGGAGTTAAAAACTCAAATCCAGGAATTGCTGAAACTCAGTTTTATTCGACCGAGTGTTTCACCGTGGGGAGCACCCGTTCCATTCGTCAAGAAGAAGGACAGTTCTATGCGTATGTGTATTGATTACCGGGATCTTAACCGGTTGACAGTGAGAAATAAATATCTGCTTCCCAGAATTGATGACTTGTTCGACCAGCTGAGGGGAGCTTGTGTATTTTCTAAGATTGATTTACGTTTAGGTTACCACCAGTTGAAGATCAAGGATTCAGATATCGCCAAGACGACGTTCCGAACCATATACGGTCATTACGAGTTCGTGGTTATGCCGTTCGATCTCACTAATGCCCCAACAGTGTTCATGGACTTGATGAACCATGTATTCCATCCTTTTCAAGATCGATTTGTTATCGTGTTCATTGATGACATTTTGATTTATTCCAGGAGCCAGAAGGAGCATGAAGAGCATCTGAGGGTTGTTCTTGAGACCCTTAGACGAGAAAAATTATACGCTAAGTTCTCTAAATGCGAATTTTTGCTGCAGCGAGTGGCTTTTCTTGGCCACATTATTACTCAGGCAGGTATTGAAGTTGATCCATCAAAGATTGTCGCAGTTCAAAACTGGTCAGCGCCAAAGAATCCGTCCGAGGTTCGTAGTTTCCTCGGCCTAGCAGGTTATTATCACAGATTTATTGAGGGGTTTTCGAAGATTGCCTTCCTTTGTCTCAGTTGACGAGAAAGTCTGTGAAGTTCGAATGGACAGATCATTGTGAGTCGAGCTTTCAGGAGCTTAAAAAGAGGCTTACAATGGCAACGGTGCTGACTATTCTGGATCCTTCTTGGAGTTTCACCATCTTTAGTGATGCTTCGAGACAGGGTTTGGGGTGTGTACTTATGCATGATGGCCAGGTTGTAGCGTACGCTTCACGCCAGCTGAAGCCCCATGAGCAGAACTATCCTACGCACGACTTGGAGTTAGCTGCAGTGGTACATGCACTTAAGATATGGCGGCATTATTTATATGGCGGTCGGTGCGAGATTTATACCGATCACAAGAGTCTGCAGTACATTTTCACGGAGAAAGAGCTCAACATGCGTTAGCGACATCGGTTGGAGCTTGTTAAAGATTATGACTGCACGATTCAGTATCATCCGGGAAAGGAAAATGTTGTAGCTGATGCCCTAAGCCGAAAGGTAAAGGGTGAATTAACTTATTCTATTACCCACCAGAACCAACTTGTCCGAGACTTTGCCCGGATGCAGATTCAGGTCGTCGAGTCAATTCATGCGGAGATCATCGGGAGTGTCAGTTCGATGCAGATTCAGCCCACTTTGAGAGATAGAATCCGGCGGGAGCAGGCTTTTGACCAGTTTGTTCGTGCTATCGAGGCCAAATTTCACGCCAGAGGCATCGAGGGTTTTTACCGAGGCATAGATGGAGCCTTGGAGTTCAGAGGCAGGATCGTGGTGCCGAAAGTCGAGGCTTTGCGGAAGGAGGTCTTGACAGAGGCACACACCGCACCTTATTAGCTCACTCCGGCAGCACAAAGATGTACCACAACTTGAAAAAGTCATTTTGGTGGTGGGGAATGAAGAAAGACGTAGCCAAATTCGTGAAGAAGTGTTTGGTCTGCCAGCAAGTCAAGGCCGAGCACAAGAGTCCGTTGGGCCTTCTACAACCACTTGAGATTCCAAAGTGGAAGTGGGAGGAAGTCACGATGGATTTCGGTACGGGGCTACCCAGGTCGTCCGAGCATCACGACGCGATTTGGGTAGTAGTGGACAGATTGACGTAAGTTGCAAATTTTCTACCTATGACGATGACTATGTCGATGGAGAAGTTAGCCGAGATTTATACCCATGGGATCATTCGACTCCACGGAGTGCCCGTTCATATTGTGTCAGATCGAGATCCTAGATTTACCAGCAGGTTCTGGGAGAGTTTACACGAGGCGATGGGCACGCAGTTCAGTTCGGCTTACAATCCTGAGACAGACGGTCAATCAGAGAAGACCATCCTGATGCTCGAGGATATGCTCCGAGCTTTGGTCCTAGATAGAGCTGCCAAGTGGGAGTCGATTTTGCCATTAGTCGAGTTCGCCTATAACAACAGTTATCAGGCGTTGATCCAGATGGCTCTTTACGAAGCACTTTACGGTCGTAAATGTCGTTCAACCCTTTACTGGGACGATGTTGGCGAACGTCGGGTACTCGATCCGAAGATGATCGAGGAAACAGTTGAGCAAGTAGAGTTGATCAGACAGAGGCTTAAGATTGCTCAGAGTCGGCAGGAATCATCGGCCGACAAACACAGACGAGATATTCAGTTCGAGGTCGGAGAATGAGCCTTTCTGAGAGTTTGACCATTCAGAGGGATCATTTGATTCGAGAAGAGAGGGAAGTTACATCCCCGTTTCATCAGCCCGTTCGAAGTTCTCGAGCGAGTGGGCGAAGTAGCCTATCGTTTAGCTTTGCCTTCCAAGCTATCCAATGTTCATAATTTTCTCATGTATCCATGTTACGGAAAAACGTGTGCGATCCAGATCATATTCTTCAGCATAGTGAGATTCAGCTTCAGCCAGAATTATCGTACGAGGAACAACCTGTTAGAGGTATGCTGTAAAAGCTATGTTTTGCAGATTCTATCAATTCCATTTTGATCTGGCAATCATGTTTCGGTCAAAGTACATATGTTTGCAGTTTATTTATTTA
>CACSLK010027797.1:10758-24849 GCA_902706635.1 Striga hermonthica
GTGGGGACTCAGACTAAGTACTACATGGTTTATAATTACGTTACCATGGTCGAGGTACGTATAATCAGTATCCGCTCGGAATGGTCGCCGGTCCATTCTGAGTTCTAGTGGCCTAATCTAACCACTAGAGTGTGCACATGGTCCGGTATTAGTTTTTGCCGGGAGATTTCAGTTATCAGTTACGCGACTTATGTTGCGAGATTCAGTTATCAGTTACGTGACTTATGTCGCGAGATTCAGTTATCAGTTACGTGACTTCAGTCGCGAGATCAGATCGGTTATTTTTATCAGTTATCAGATATCAGTTTCAGTTCAGTTGTATATACTTAGTTCATGATCATGTTATTATTTACGATGTATTACATTAGCATGAGTTTCTGCGGAGCACAGTGCCTTAGTGCTCACGCCCCACATTTTCATGATTTTCAGGTCGCAGGGTCGGAGATGAGGAGTGAGCGGGCGAGCTGTTCAGGACATTATGATTTCTGTACTTGATGTTGGATGTTAAAACTTTTCAGAACTTTTATCAGACTTTTATGATTTTGCCACGCTAGACTTCCGCTAAAACTTTCAGACTTTGCTCCGACGTTAGTCGGATAATAAATTATAACCGTTTTATGTATCAGTTTTAAATTTTAAACGGTTTTCAGAAAAATCAAGTTTTCACGGTAGCATCCCGATCAGTTTTCGCAAAATTAAGTATTTTGTTTAATTATTCAGAAAATTTGCGAAAAACCGCGCACTCTGATGTATACAAATAGCGGGGTGTTACATAGTCGATGGGCCGTGTTCGTTGAAGTTTAACCTCGGCACGACTGTACTCCCGCTGAAGAGTTTGGGCTTACCCCTGGCGGCTTTTGATAGGTGTGCACATGAGTATAGTGATGAGTAGGAGGGTGGTGTATTATGTCTTTTGACCATGTACTTGCATATGACTGTAGTATAGAATTCCTACCAATATATTATGCATAGTGGTGAGCACCTCGATTATATTTGTGCTCATCCCCACCTGCTCTTCATGATTGCAGGTTAAGCACGTGTTGGGCATGACGAGACTAAAGACGAGTGGGTGGTCAAACATTATTGCTTTTTATTGCTTTCGCATGCTTTGATATTTATGTTGAGATTATCAGACATTGTCATTTTCCCTATTGCTTTTGGGATTGGTTGAACTGTTTGAACCATGTGGATTATTATTATCAGTTTGGATTATGTTGATAATCCTATTGCTAGATATGTTGAAATCTAGTCTTGAAACTTGAATTATGTTGGATATTCTCGTTTCCTTTATGTTGATTATGTGTTAAACCTTGAAATGTTCTCGAGTAGCGCCAAATGTTTTATAAATCGATAAATGGTTTTGAAATTTTAAAACAAGATTTTTAGATAAGTCCGAAATTGTCTTTAAAAATCTTTGGGGCCTTACAGTTTGGTATCAGAGCCAGTCTGCATTTCTGTAGACTGCTCAACGTGATTTATGTGCATTTATGAATATATGAGTATACGTATTGACCACTCGTGTTCGTCATGCCGCACCGCTTAAGGTATGTAAGTCATAAATAATATTGAGATTATTTATGAATGATTGTTATTTTAGTATGTATTATATTTGGGGCTTAGGATCTATCCACCTTTGATTAAATCGAACTCTAATGGTATAGAGTTCAGTTGTATCTCTAGAAGCTCTTTGTTGTGAGTTTTCGATTGATATGATAATTGAGCGTCTGTAGCAATATTCTCGCTACAAGTTGTCATTCAGTGTCCTCGGAGTAGGACCATTTGTGATCTATCACGCAAGAGAAAGGTTGAGAACCGAGTAAGTCCCTATTGAAAATGTTTACCTGGATATTTATACCCAGTCAATGTGGACCGGGAGTGGCGTTTAGGTGTCCCGTCCAGATCATTGATAGACCCCATATTTAGGGGAGAATTTTAAATGCGCATCACTGTCACGACTCTCGAGGGTGGTTAGACCTCGGGAGAAGTTATAGTGGTTAAGTCTCGTGCATTAAGTTGAGCGAAAGTCATGAAGACTGATATAGAAGACTGCGATATCGTCCAAGGAACGGGTGGACCGATCAAACATCGTGTGAACATTCTGTGTCGTGAATGTGAGGCACGCTGTTGGATTAAGGTATGAATATGTGTGGATTATATGTTGATATTCATGCTTAGTGGATTGGTATAAGATGCTTATGATCATTTAAATTTGATTAAGTCTCGATGTGTTTAGCATGCAAATTCATTATTTTTCGTGCCTTTGTATCATGCCAGTATGCCTCCAAGACTGTGGTTCTTAGAGTTGAATTCTTCTTGAGAAATATAGCATGTTTTGTGTGCTTTCAGTGAGGTTCAAAATTTTGTAAATTCGATCTAAATTGACGGAGATATGGTTTTTACAAAAAGATTGTGCAAACTGTTTTCTAAAAACCCGACAACATGTTGTATAAAATGTTTAGTCTGTTTTCGATGTCTGAATGTGCTCATATACGAACATGGTCTTCATGAGATATGTAGCTTTATGTGTTAGCTTCCAGTTAGTTTTTGAAATCAAGCCAAAAGCATGTCTGAAGCATGAGATGATCCAATTTTATTGAGGCTCTGGAAGTTGTATAATCATGTTCTCGGACTGCAACCATGTTTCAAATGTTTGATGCATAAACTATGATCAAATGACCTTATTTGTTATCAAGTTCTTCATAAGTTTTGTAGCTGCACATTTTAGGATTTATATGTATCTAGAATCATGCTTATTCGATTTTTGTGCTGCAAGTTATACCTGATTTTATAACATTTCTCGTGTGCCATTTCGCAACTAATGTTAAGTTTCAAAAATGAGTTTTCACCTTTATTCTGCACGGCTACGTGACCTGTATGTCCTAACTGTTTGATGTTATATTGTTGACTGGAGACACTTACGAGAAAAGATTCACGCTGAGATCTCGAAGTGAGGAAGCTAGACGCAGTTTAAGCGAGTTGGGCTCGTTTAGGACTGCTGATGATTAGCTACCTGAGTAAGAGCTGACATGACGACCGACACTGTTAGTCAGAAGAGTAAAACAAGCTAGCTATTTTATTTATTCGGCAATGACCGCTGAGTTTGGATTATTCCTAGCTGGGGATGTCGATATTAAATCTCTCAAAATTTTATTCCTATTCATATCATTTATATCCGTGTGCTTAATTGTTTCGATTGAGAAAAAGGGTGGTGAACTTGGAACTCGGCTTTTGCCTTGTGTTGATTTGTAGCCCTTGAAACTTTTTTTGAGATTTGTTTAATGCATAAATCCTAGAAGAAAATTGTTTTGTTGAACCCCAAACTTTGTCTTGTGGAAATTTTATCTATCTGAAAACCTTGGAGATTTTGAGCCATGGAATTGAGAACTTTTTGACTGCACCTTGACCCGAACACCGACTCTGACTGGGTGTAGCCACGCGAAGTGGTGGTCGAGCACGCAAGTCGTGCTGAGAGACGTGAGGCTACCGGTCGGGGCTGATCGTTGACTCGCACGTGAGCTGCAGCCACCATCACCGAACGCACGAACTCCCAGGACAGTGTGTACGATCGATCTTTGACATTGAATCTTTCTTCTGAACCTTGAACTGAGAGCTCCAAGTTTCACTGTATCTTTGTGTGGTTTCCCTAGATCATATATTTCGACAAGTGGGACTTGTCGATTAGAATCCTATGCCATATGTGAGATGATCTCATGTTGGCAAATTTGTGACTCTGCAGTGTTGTCGAGCGGTGTCACGAGTCTTGAATGGAGACTAGTTATGCTTCGTAGGTTGATACTATGAAAAGCGTGATAGTGGACAAGTTTTCAACGTGACCCGGGCACGGTACTGAAGCTTGATACCATGTGTCGACCCCTGATGGGGGAGGTTTGTAGCATGATGTCAATACACTGGAAGACTGCTTGGAGTCTTGTGTGTTGATAGATGCGTTGTGAGGAGTTGTACGGGCGTATGTTGAGAACGCCGATGTACTGGATGGAGGTGGGTGATCCTGTGTTCCTGTAGGATGCACTGAGGTAGGGTGTGATCCGTTTCAGGAAGAGGGGAAAACTTAAGCCGTGATTCATAGGGCCATGTGTGATACTCGAACGAGTTGGTAACCTAGCATGCCGGTTGGCTTTACCACTAGTTTTGGTAGGGTTCACGACGTATTCCACGTGTGATGTTTTGTAAGAGTGTGCGTGACCCTGAGCATGTGGTGTGGACTTTGGCGAGTTGCGGGTCGAGTGAGACCTTACTTAGGTTGAGGTACCGGTGGTTGTTTTGGACCGAAGGGTTCATCAGCTGAGAAATCGGGCAGCTAGTCTCGTCAAAGGTGCGATGGAGCCGGCATGACGAGGATGAGGCGACTCGGGAGAGAGAGGCTGATATCCGGCGGAAGTACCCGAACTTTGAGTTTTGATTCAGGGTTTTCTCTTTGTGTTTTGTATATTTGTGTTCGAATTTCGAGGACGGAATTTTTTGTAAGGTGGGTAGACTGTAGCGCCCCGTTTATTTATGGGTAACTTTGGGATTATTATCATTAATATTATTATTAGTATTATTATTATTATTATTATTATTATTATTATTATTATTATTATTATTATTATCTTTTAATGTTTGCGATTATTATTATTATTGTTATTATTATTATAATTAAATGCCTAATTGTCAATTAAATATCTAAATGTGTATTATCATTATTATATAATTAATGCGTGTATTTTATATATAAATATTATCCAATTTTTATTTTAATTGTTGTGCGATCAGCCGAGTGAGTTTTATTGTCGGAATAAATCGAGCCTGAGAACCCAGAATCGAGCCTTATTATTTTCAGCCCAAAAGAGCTAAATATTTTGGCCATGGGTCCGGCTTAATTTGGTTTTAATTCTCTGATCATTATTGCTAGTATTATTCAAGACCAATTTGATTGTTCGAATTAAATATACCGGCCCGAACCATTAGTCGAACTGAGAAACCGTGCCTAGGCCCGAACCCCGCACGCCTAGTTCCCAAACCCTAATTTGGTTTATACAATCGATCCGAACTCTCTCTCTCTCTCGTGAATTCCCGCAGCCTCTCTAAATCCCTCATCTCCCTCGATCTCTCTCGGTTTCGCTAGCAGAATTCCTCTCCCTCTCGGTGTTTAAAAAAAAAGAAGAAGAATGAAGCAACAATCCCTACACGAGCAGAAAAAGAAGAGAGTGGCTGTTGGTGGTGATGTTCCTGTACGGAGGGATGCGAAATGTTACTGCAGAGCCGCCAGTTGAGGTCAAGAAGTGAACTCACCATCTCACCACCATCATCCTTCGACGCACACCAGGTCGCGACTCCCAGACCACCGCAAGCCGCGCCCCTCGGGAGTACCACCATCGTGAGACTACCGGCAAGCTTCCATCCCCGCGTCCCCGTCGCTACAACCTGGAAGGGGCGACCCTCGGTGGTCTGAAACTAGCAGGTCCCAGTTCTGCTCGCAAGCCCCGACAAGTTTTCCTTTTTCTGATTGTCACCTCTGATTGCTACCCTGGTATGCTCCCGCACTTTGCTGCGAGTACCACTGCTGCCCGCGTGAAGCCCCAGCGACCTGACGTGCGATACCCGCGAGCCCGAGACTCCGTTCCCGCTGTTCGTGCATTGTCGTGCGTTTTTCCTTGTTATGCGATGTCGTCGGGACCTGTTTATTGCTTTCCGACCTCCGCTGATCACCTGCACAACTCTAGAGCGAGTAGAGGCTTAGCCGTCGAGCCCCGTCGGTGCATTTGTGAAGTCGTTTCGGCCCCGTTTCTATTCTTTCATTCGAGCGTCCCGAGAACGGTAACCGGGGTTATGGAGTTCAACTCAGGAGAGAACCGGGTCACGCTAAAGGCAAGCAAGGATGGTGGGACCAAGGAGGTTGGTCTCAAGAGTATAGAGCGGGTTTGGCATGTGGGCGGCCAGGTCTTCATCGTCGAGGGGGCAGGCGCACACGCGGGCATTGTAGCGCCCCGTTTATTTATAGATAATTTTGGGAATATTATTATTATTAGTATTATTATTATTATTATTATTATTATCATCATCTTTTAATGTTTGCGATTATTATTATTATTATTATTATTATTATTATTATTATTATTATTATTATTATTATTATTATTATTATTATTATTATTATTAAATGCCTAATTGTCAATTAAATGTCCAAAAGTGTATTATTATTATTATAATATAATTAATGCGTGTATTTTATATATAAATATTATCCGATTTTTATTTTAATTGTTGTGCGATCAGTCGAGTGAGTTTTATTGTTGGAATAAATCGAGCCTGAGAACCCAGAATCGAGCATTATTATTTTCAGCCCAAAAGAGCTAAATATTTTGGCCATGGGCCCGACCCAATTTGGTTTTAATTCTCGAAGCATTATTTCTAGTATTATTCAAGACCAATTTGATTGTTCGAATTAAATATACCGGCCCGAACCATTAGTCGAACCGAGAAACCGCACCTAGGCCCGAACCCCGCGCGCCTAGTTCCCAAACCCTAGTTTGGTTTATAAAATCGATCCTAACTCTCTCTCTCTCTCTCGTGAATTCCCGCAGCCTTTCCAAATCCCTCATCTCCGTCGATCTCTCTCGGTTTTGCTAGCAGAATTCCTCTCCCTCTTGGTGTTTAAAAAAAAAAAGAAGAAGAATGAAGCAGCAATCCCTGCACGAGCAAAACAAGAAGAGAGTGGCTGTTGGTGGTGATGTTCCTGTACAGAGGGATGCGATGTGCTACTGCAGAGCTGTCAGTTGAGGTCAAGAAGAGAACTCACCATCTCACCACCATCATCCTTCGGCGCACACCAGGTCGCGACTCCCAGACCACCGCGAGCAGTGCCCCTCGTTGCCGCACATCGTCACCGTCGAGAGTACCACCATCGCGAGACTGCCGGCAAGCTTCCATCCCAGCGTCCCCGTCGCTGCAACCTGGAAGGGGCGACCCTCAGCGGTCAGAAACCAGCAGGTCCCAGTCCCGCTCGCAAGCCCCGGCAAGTTTTCCTTTTTCTGATCGTCACCTCTGATAGCTACCCCAGTGTGCTCCCGCGCTTTGCTGTGAGTACCACTGCTGCCCGCGTGAAAGCCCCAGCGACCTGACATGCGATACCCGTGAGCCCGAGACTCCGTTCCCGCTGTTCGTGCATTGCCGTGCATTTTTCATTGTTGTGCGTTGCCGTCGGGACCTGTTTATTATTTTCCGGCCTCCGCTGATCACCCGCGCAACTCTAGAGCGAGCCGAGGCTTACCCGTCCAGCCACGTCGGTGCATTCGTGAAGTCGTTTCGACCCCGTTTCTATTCTTTCATTCGAGCTTCCCGAGAACGGTAACTGAGTTGTTATCGTACCCTATCTTTCAACGTGTTGTGATGTATAATGTGTGCTTAGTTTGCTGTTTTTGATGAGTTGATATATATATATGAATTATTGTTTAATTAGCATAATATATATATATATATATATATTATCATTTTTTCGCCTATTTCTGAGGATTCTAGCTTTTCTGTTACGGTCACTCATTTTGAGATGCACATTGCCTTTGAATTCATTTTGCTATTAAAATTTCCAACGCCTTTTGTGTGTAAGCACTAATCGTAGACCACCAATTTATCTATAAGCAACTAGGTCCTCATGGCTCGTGCAAACTAATTTTTCTTTTGTTTTAGTGTAATTCAGGTTACATGGTCATAGTGATGGGATTAATTGCACTCAAGTATGTGATAGATGTTGGTAGTTGTTGATTTATTTGGAATATGCTCTATTCTATTTTAAATAACATCAAGTAAGAATCATAACATATGTGAATATGAGAAACTTATGGAGTTTTGATGATTAATATGTGCTAGGGTGAGGAATCAATCGTTTTTATGTGAAAAATATTCGTATTATGTGAAAGCATGTGGGATCATGTTGAATCGTTTTAGGACTGACCTCCCTATATCTTATACGTGCATATTGGAGATATATGTTGTGATTATATGAGACTTGTTGATGCTATGTTCATGAGTGTGTGATTTGAATTGAGATTGGATTAAAAACTTCAAGTTATAGCCTCTATTTATGCCCAGTTTTTTGTAATCAAGTAGCTATTTTCTGGTCAAGTATTCTTCATGAATTTTGTAGTGCTTTGAGTTAGGTTTCTGTGAGTTTTGGAATTTCGTGGTTTGGAGTTGATTTAAATTTATTATGAATTTTTTAATTTATATATGCAAGCAGTATTTATAATTCCGGGCAGATTTGTAGATCAAGATGTTAGGCTGATTTTGATAATTTTAATGTGGCTATATGAAAATGTGATCTTCAGAGAACATGTAGTAAATGTTATAAGCTTTCATCAGGAGTTGAAATCTTACAATTTAGAGTTTTGGTTGATTATATATGAGTTTTCAAATTCAGTCAGACATGCAGTTTTATAAACTTGGGCAGAGATTTTGACCTTAATTGATGGCTGTTTTTTATGATCATAACATACCTAAATGGAAATATATTATTCATGACAAAAGTAGTATATGTTGTAAGCTGCCTGTCAGAGTTGGAATCATTCAATTCGGAGTTCCAGTTGAATTTATATAATATTTCTAAGTGGGATGTACACCAGTTTTTATGAAACCAAGACTGTGGTTAAGTGTTGAATGTGTGTTATGTTTTGATGACCCAAAAGTGTTCGTATGAAAAGTTCTCTTCATAACAATTTTACATTTCCATGTATAGATTATGTAGGTTTTGAGTTTATAAGATTTGGAGTCCTATAAGTTGACTTATTGTCGTTTTAGTGAAGTGTTGTAACTTGGTAAATAATTATGTTGGCAGATTTCTTGACCTAAGTGTTTTATGCTTAAACTCAACTGTACAGCTATTTTTGGCTTAAGTGATCAACATGAAAGTTGTGGATATATGTGTTAGCTACTCGTTGGATTTGGAATCACCTGAATAGCATGCTTATAACTCATGTTATTTTGGAAATTCTGAGACAATGCGAGTTCATTGTGCAAACATGCTATTATGAACTATGTGGTTGTGTGATATCGCATGAGTGTAGTTATAAATGTTCATGTGTGGGATAGTCTCTTATAGGACTATTTTGTATAATGTAGGTTTTGACGAGCTGTGTTCTCGGCCTACTTATTTCCCTCAACTATGTGTTTGTCTATATCTCGGTATCCAGGTGGGTTTTAATCTAAAATTTACTATGTTATAATTGAGGTAAGATTTTTATACTGAGTGTCTATGAATGTATGTGTGAGTCATGAGACGGTGCCTAATGGTGGGCAATCTCCAACCTTGTGATAGGTAGACTCATTTTAGCCTAGTCGATGGGCTGTGACTGTTGATGTTGAACCTCGGCACGACTGTACTCCCGCTGACGAGTTTGGGCTTACCTCTGGCGGCTTTTGATAGGTGTGCACATGAGTATAGTGATGAGTAGGAGGGTGGTGTATTATGTCGTTTGACCATGTACATGCATATGACTGTAGTATAGGATTCCTACCAATATATTATGCATAGTGGTGAGCACCTCGATTATATTTGTGCTCATCCCCACCTTCTCTTCATGGATGCAGGTTAAGCACGTGTTGGGCATGACGAGACTAAAGACGAGTGGATGGTCAAACATTATTGCTTTTTATTGCTTCCGCATGCTTTGATATTTATGTTTAGATTATCAGACATTGTCATTTTCCCTATTGCTTTTGGGATTGGTTGAACTGTTTGAACCATGTGGATTATAATTATCACTTTGGATTATGTTGACAATCCTATTGCAAGATATGTTGAAATCTAGTCTTGAAACATGAATTATGTTGGATATTCTCGTTTCCTTTATGGTGATTATGTGTTAAACCTTGAAATGTTCTCGAGTTGGGCCAAATGTTTTATAAATCGATAAATGGTTTCGAAATTTTAAAACAGAATTTTTGGATAAATCCGGAATTGTCTTTAAAAATCTTTGGGACGTTGTTATCATCCAACTCGGCAAAACATCATTAAGAAGTTTTAAGCATCATTGTTAAGTGACATTAACTATTGAACCGACGTGATCCAAAGCCGCGCTGGCCCACGCAATGAACCGGTCCAAACTACCAAAGACCGAAGTGGCCGATACCTACCGAGGTCTACTAAAACCGAGGTCCTACCTCCTAAGAACGAACCGAGGTCTCACCTCTTAAAGCAGGTGACAAGGCGTCTACACACCCATCACAACCCCCGAGATTTATCATCATTCACGTAGGACCCACTGCTACAAACCGCCCACCAAAAAGTTACTTTATATGAAAAATACTACCAAAAAGTTACTTTATATGAAAAATAATACACGAATCCCAAGGTGTGTATCGAAAAAGCTACTGTAAATAGCGAGCCTATGACATTTGTACGGGGATCCCGAACTCATTAATATGCAACACGTAAAAGCCCATAACGGTTCTTCACCTCGGTTCACCTCGGACCGGGGCCATTGTTGAGTTCTTTTTTACATGCTTTACGTCCAAACCGTTCCTAATTATCAACTTAATCACTTGTTACAAATCGCATAACAACAGTTTGGCGCTAGAGGAAGGGCCTCATAAGTGATTTGAGGTTACTTTCCGCTTTCACGTGTAACGATTCACGCCAGCCATATTCATCATGTCTCACTCAGATCATCGTGGTCACACCTCATGAGACGGCCACAGTCGCAGCGCCGCGCACTCTGCCAGACGACAAGCCGCGGCCCCACCTATACTAGATTATGCTGTTCTGTTTCAAAATCCAGAGTTTGCTCGTGGTTTTGCCGCTCTAATGGCCCAAACGATTCTGGGAACATCAACGACTGTTATGGGACACTCCATAATACCGACGACTCCTGCAAATCCACAGAATCCACCTGTGCGACAAGACGGCGGAAGGACAACATCTCATGCTACATCTCAACCTCGTGATCGAATGTCGCAACCGCCTCCGGAACACACTACACGTCGCACCGACGTTGGGCGCAATCCTCCTATACTTCCTCAAGAAGAAACCACCGAAAGCCAGTCGGGTCATTCACGACGGTCACCGCCTCAGGCACAGCGCCGAAACCCCTCCAACCCGGCGCAGACCGACCTTCGGCAGCGTATAGAGCAAAATCGGGCTTGTCAAGAGTCATCCGAACTTGAAACATTGCGACGAAGAATCGCCGAATTGGAAAGTCGGCAACGGGCACCTGAAGATCCCCCTCGGCGGGCCTCCACCTCGGCGCAAGTGTATTTGGAAGCCGATTCTCCCCTCACTCCGGAGCTCACTTCGGAACCTGTACCTGGGAAAGTCAAAGTCCCCCAGATTGGACTATATGATGGAACTTCGGATCCTGACTCACACCTTGGTCATTATATCTCGTGGATGGATCTGCATTGAGCATCGGATGCACTTCGGTGTCGTATGTTTTCCATCACGCTGGGGCCTCGAGCCCAAAAATGGTAACATTCTCTTCCTCCTCACACTATTTGGAAATGGCAACAATTGAGGTCGGCTTTCCGATCTCATTTCATCGGGGCTCAAGTCTGCCTAATCCCAAAAGAATCTCTTGCAAATGTCACTCAAAAAGATGATGAAAGTGTCAAGGATTATATTGCCCGATTTAATGACCGAGTTCAGAATATGGAACCTTGTCATCCTGAAACTTTGCTTGTCATGGCTATCGCTGGGCTAAAACCGAACTAAATTTTCCGCTGGACACTGTGTCAGAATAAACCGAATACTTTTCAAGAATTTCTCGCTTGAGCTTAGCAACATATTATAGCTGAGGAAGCCATGTCGGTCCCCGACTTTAATTTTAATCCGAAGTCATCCAAGGCAGGAACCGAGGAGAAGAAAAAGAACAAATATTTCGAACGACAAAACAAGACTCAGTTCAGGGGGCTTCCCCGGGGAGATCCCAACGATCCTGAAGTTCGAGCGGCCCGAAAACAATATGCTACCGATGTGAAGTCTGGTTATCAAACCGGATATTCTGCGGGAGCAGCCACCATCTATGAAGAAATCAAAGGGAAGGGCATTTTACCAGATCCCAAACCACTTCGAATGCTCGAAGAAAAACTGGACAAGTCCCGGTATTGTGATTATCATAAATCGCCAGGGCACAACACAGACGAGTGTTTGAGTTTGTTAGCTGCATTGTTGCGTTTGATTGGCCATCCGCAACTCAAAAAGTATTACCGTAATACCGATCCCCAGAGGCGAGGTCCGGGGCGTCAGATCGAACCCTTTGATGAAGACGATGAAGAGGACCGAGGTGCCATGCCAAAACGCGTCCGACAAGGAGACAAGGAAGTATTTATGTTCACTTCGGAAACGCTCGATTCAAACTTTACTGGAATTGCCCGAGGACGTAAACGAGGTCGATCTCCTGAACCGATGCAAATTACCGTCCATCGTGTCAATACCAATAATTCCCGGAGTCCACTGTCCCGTCGACAGATCAAAGCCTATGCCCGACAAGCGCGCAATTCCAACAAACAAGTGTACACTACAGATTTGAGAGAACCCCTCAACAATCGGAATTGTCCCATAACTTTTAATATGGAGGATGCTAATCACTTCGCACATCCTCATTCCGACGCACTTGTTATCATCGTCTCGATATGCGGAATCCCTGTACACCGTGTTATGGTGGATACTGGGGCCTATTCAAGTATTTTGATGTTAAAAGATTTTGACAAAATGGGACTTGATCCCGCCGACATCCGACCTTGCAATGACCAGATACAAGGGTTCAATGGCAGTATTTCGAAGCCTATCGGCGAGATCACTTTACCTATCAGATTCGGCACTTCGGAGAATGTCCTAAGCTCGTCATGGAAACTTTCAAGATTCTGGACATCAATAATGAGTACAATGCCATCATCGGCAGAACAACATTGTATAAACTTCGAGCTGCAGTTTTGATTTTTCACTATGCTCTGAAGTTCCCGACTACACGAGGAGAAGGGACACACTTTGGAGACCAGAGAGAAGCTCGAGAACTTATTACATTCATACCATCTAGCGGCGTCCATTCCACCTCGACAAACAACTCTCCATCACAACGCGTCTCGAACGACACGGCGTTCGAAGAGCCGAACAACCACGTCGGTGATCCTTCCACCTCGGATCCTTTGACCGAAGACCGAGGTCGCCGACCTGGAAAGGAGCCACTTCTTGAAGAGGACGAGTTGGACCCTAGAGCCTTGTTTAAAGAAAAAAGCCGAAGTGATCGAGCCGAACCTGGAGAAGACGTAGAACTGATCTATATTGATGAACCGGTCTTCCACAAATCACTGCGTATTGGAAGTCATCTTCAAGAACCTCTGCGGTCAGAACTTATCTCGTTTCTCAAACACAATTCTGATGTTTTCGCTTGGAAGCACGAGGATATGAAGGGTATCGACCCCGGTGTTGCTAGCCACAAGTTGAACCTCGATCCAACCATCCGGCCTGTTGTACAAAAGAGAAGGAAACTGGGGCCGGATCGTCAGAAGGCGTTGGAAGAAGAAGTCAAAAAACTCATTGACAACAAGTTCACCAAGGAAGCCAAATACCCGACGTGGGTCTCAAATCCTGTTCTTGTTAAAAAGAGCAATGGGCTATGGAGACTGTGTATCGATTTTTCCGACCTGAACAAGGCGTTCCCGAAGGACAGTTATCCGCTTCCCCACATAGATTATATGGTCAATGCAACGTCGGGACATGAGTTGATGAGTTTCATGGATGCTTACTCGGGCTATAATCAGATTCCTATGGATCCTGAAGATTCTGAACACACCTCATTCTATTCGGCCCGAGGCTTGTACTGTTATACTATGATGCCGTTTGGATTAAAGAACGCCGGAGCCACATATCAACGCCTTGTCAACAAAATGTTTGCTACACTGATCGGTCACACCATGGAAGTTTATGTTGATGACATGCTTGTCAAGTCGGTGCACGCCTCTGATCATATAACACATCTTCAAGACATGTTCTGTAACACCCCGAGTTTTATTAATAAAGGAATTACTAGCTTTTAATATTAAGCTAGCCTTTGTTAATAAATAGTTATGTTCAAGTTCAAGCAAATCAGTCAATCAGATTCT
>CACSLK010027797.1:61025-84841 GCA_902706635.1 Striga hermonthica
AAAAAAAAAAAAAAAAAAAAAACTAATCGTGAGGTTGTGTGCTCGTGAGAGGGGCTAGCTGATCGAAAAAAAAAATTAAATAAAATAAAAATGTTGAGGAGAGAATCCATGGAGGAATACTTGAGGTGGGAGGAAGAGAGGTTTGAAGAGGTGGTGCGTGCGGCCAACAGAAGGAGATTGACGGTTTGTGGACGAATGTTCTTGGAAGATTAGTATCGCCGTCAAAACCCTAACAACTGGAAAAGGCCGAGGTACGAAAGGTGGAGACGGGAGCTGTCAACATTCAATGGAGCTGACCCAAACGCATGGCTCAAGCAAACTCTTGCATATTTTATCCTCGATGATCTACTAATGAAGGATTGGGTAAAGTACGCTTCAAATTATTTTGATGGAGGGGCCGTGATGGTTACGGCCGCAGGTGGTGCATGGAGGTGCAACCTGACGGATAGGTTGCACAACCTGAGCTGGGGCTGGAGCTGGTGCTGGTACTGGAACCCTCTGTCTGTTCCTCCGATCATTACGACCCTTCCACCTTCTCTTGTTGGGTCTCTGTGCCTGCTGAGGTTGCGCCTGCTGAGGTGGCGCTAGCTGTGGTGGAGCCAGTGGTTGGACTAGCTGCCTGACTGGGGCACGGACTCGACTAGCCTCCACCATCAAGCTCTCTGCTATCTGCTGGGCCCGTGAAACTGTCTCAGTATATGGCATGACACCCATAGCAGTCAGGGTGTGACGGATCTCTCCACGTAGACCTCCCCGGAAGCACCTCGTCCTCGTCTCCTCCGTGTCAATAAGATGTGGCACGAAGAAGCTGAGGCGAGTAAACTCGCGCTCATACTCATCCACGGTCTGATCATCCTGCTCCAAACTCAGAAACAATCTCTCCATCCTATCTCTGTAGTGAACTGGGTAGTACTTCTCCCGGACTATCTGCTTCAACCGCTCCCATGTGACATTATCCTTCTCCCCAGGTCTCATGGCCCAGTAGGCTGTCCACCAAAGTCCGGCATCCCCCGTCAACTGAAGTTGGGCGCACATGATCTTAATTCGCTCTGGGCAACCCATGACCTCAAAGATAAGATCAAGGTTGCGTAGCCATTCCTCAACTTGTCTAGGATCTCCTTGTCCATTAAAAGTCGCTGGGTGAAACCCACAAAACTATGCGACTCGCTGCCCCTGGTCTGGCTCAGGAGCCACTAGAGGGGCTGCGACTGGCTAGACTGAAGCATTTCTGCAATTTGCCATCTGGATGGCCAGTTGACAGGGTTAGCACATGAAAGAGTTTGGCAGAAGAGATGAAATATTAATAACTCGATACTTTGCACATTTCTTGGCGAGTCATTGACAAAAAAAAAAATACAACTTAACTTGTCTAGAGTTCTGAATCAAATAGGAGTTCTGACTTTGACTAGAGTTCTTGTCTAGAGTTTTCATTCTCATAGGAGGATAGTTTTCTTGGCCCCTGAAATTTTCATATTGAACTGATAAAGCACTTGCAAAAAAATAAGGACTGGTTTAGGTGACTTACCTCGGAGTATGCGCGGGCGTGAGTGAGGTATGGTCACTTGACTAGACTTTTGGTCTACAGAAACGCTAACTGCGCTCTGATACCAAACTATAACACCCCACCTTATCTAACTGGACTCAGAAAAAATTGGTAAAATTTTCGTGTTTGTTTTCGAAAGATACTGGGAGTGGTTTCGAAAAAACATTTGAAATTAACTGACTTGCGGGATGCTACTTACTTACTAACTCGACTTATTTCTCTTTCTTTTACTTATGCATGTAACCCAATCGACATATATAATCCAGCTGGGGAATATGGATAAGGGGAATTAAACATGCAGGCATACTGGTTCTGAGTAGGCAGTACGGAAGCGTAAATAAAGTACAGTACAATACGAAATTATCTTATTACATTCCAACATAAACATAAACATAATAAATGTCCAGCTGTTGTCGGACACCACCACACCACTGCTCGGCTCACGCACCGGGCTGTATTCCATCACCTAAAAAGATAAATAGTGGGGGCGTGAGCACTAAATCACCATGCTCCGTAGGAACCAACACTGAATATACAACACATGTAATCAAATATCATGAACTCAGCATATACATAAATAAAACTGTACTGTACTGGTGCAACATCCGCAAACTGGCCGGATTATCATGTGATCACATTCTGGGGGTCGACTCCCTCAGAAACCCAGGATGAAAATAACTACCATTCAAAACCGGGTGAGTGACTCAGGATGGGAAAACCTTCCATACAAGACCGAGTCATCATAAACAGGACCACGAATGGGATAATTCAACCGCCGCGTAAGATCATCTACATACATACCTCATGCAGTACATATGATTATACGCGATGTAATACCCAGTGCAGGGCCCCCACCTGATTATGCAGAAAGACTGTGCAAGTGCTGAAAAACTGGTGTAGCTGTTGGAGGCTCGACTCTCCACAAGCTACCAAACATATACAAGCAAATATATATATCTAAGTAATTTGCTTGACTGATACGTCTGATTCTGAAACTTTAACACTTATGGTGGCAGATAGGCAAGCAAGACAGGCAAAAACATATAAAACATATATACAATTAATTTACACAAATAAAACAATCACAAGTAAATAAACAAATAATAGTATAACTGGCTTCTCGGCTTGACTGGACTGATATCGAACTTCCGGATAAAATCTGACAGAAGCTCGGAATCTATAATTATCAGTCTATCTTTATCTGGATCGAATTGCCCAACTCTTATACTTAAAAACGTGCTTAGGGTTGTATATACACTCATGTTCAAATACTTTTATTTAAACAATTTAAAATGAGCTAATATACTCCTTAAACCTTAGGATTTTTTTTTTTATATAAAATCATATAAAAATCCAAAAATACTAAAATATAATAGTATAATACTTCACTTAGACATGCATTTTCAGTTAAAATTTCAGCTAATTCTAAGCACGTTTGGTTGGTCAAACAATTTCATCAAATTTGCATATAAACATGCATTTGACCTTTTTAACTTCTCGAAATTTTATAAAATCCCACACTTAAATTCTGAAGCTAAAACCTGGTGATATTACTCATAACTCATACAATAAATGCTCATTAAAATTTCACATCAAATACGCATGTATTGAGGGAGTTCTATGACCATAACATTCAACATGACATGCATACGGTCTAAAATATATAACTCACTCATTTCTTAAGATAAAATCATGAAATTTGATATGTAAGCTCTTAACTCATATATAAACATGCCATAAAAAATTTCATGTTCATATCATGACTGAGGACTGAGATATTAGCAATTTAATTTGCTGCTGAAACTAGGCATATAAAATGCGTTTTGCACACTTAACTTCAAATATCTATAACTTGAGCTATACTAATCTAAAAGACATTATTCTTCTTCCTATGTACTTCTATTTTACCCAAGAAATAGTCATATAAAGCATACTTTCTCAGGTTTTTCATAGCATGGTAAAAAATGCAAGCAAACATCACATAAGAAACACCCATGCTAGCTGGGACAACATTAACATTTTGCTTGCTTATATACACTTAAAAGCTTAACATATATAGCATAAATATATATCAATCAACTCCTCATCTATTCTGTAACATTATTATAAAAATATTTTAGCACACCTACCTTTTAATCTTCAAGAAAATGCAAAAGAAGTCGGGTATGCTCGGTTGTCTTGCTTGTTGCTTGAACTCGTGTTGCTTCAGCTTATTTGCTTCCTTCTTGAAATTTGGTGCTTCTAAACTCTTCTAAGATGAAAAGAGGATGATGGAGAATATTTAAATTGCTGGAGTTCTCGAATTTAAGCTACTACAACTCAAGAACACTCGGTACTCACTCAAAGCTTCTCTCGGTGGCACTAGGAAAACACTCTTGGCTTTGTGGTTTCTCTTAAGTGTTTCCACGATTTTACTCCCTAAAATGCTAAGGACTACCAGAGGTTCAAAATTAGGATTGAAAAAGGCTGAGGTGAGGCTTATAAAGAGTCTTAGGGGCGATGCAAACTAGGTGAAAAGATGGGAGACAAGGTGATAAAACAATTGTGTAACTCTTACACTAGGCACATGGTGGACTTCTTGGATGTTGCTGAGCACATGCACGAGATGGTGGACAAAAAGATGCTAAGAAATCTGATCCAACCATTAGAATAATAGGAAAACAATGCCTTACACTCACAATAAACAAAGACTTGCATATGATAGATGGTTAGGCATATAAAATTGGTTAATGAAGGCTTTGCCTTGATTAATGATTCTTAGACTCAACTTAGCTTAAAAAAATATAATTAATACTCCTTAAACATTATCAAGACATGAGGCTAATGAAATGATATGGCCATGGTGGACTTTATGCTCGGTACGAATGGCTCGGGCGGACTCGGTGTATGCCTTTCGTGCACTCGACACTATGATGGCTCGAAGCCACTACTAGGGCTGAGCACTTAACCTTCTAAAGTTCTATGTGCTATTGTCGAGGCATAAAAGTCTATGGTTCGATAGCCGAAGGCTCGGTTCAGCACAAACGTGCGGTTCAGCACTCGACTAAGGCTTGACTAGGGCTCAGTGCAGAAACTCAGATGCTTGGCAAGAACAAACTATATAACTTGAATATACAATCATACATAACTCATAATAAAACAATTAAACACATAATATCACATATAAGCACATAATTCACATAATAACTCTTGAAAATACTTAGTCGAACAACTATAGGGTTCGAACATTACCGAATTCACTTTACAGTCGAGCAAGTGATTTGGTTTTATTTATTAACTGATTGGGGCGTTACACGCGGCGCAGCAAAATAGCGCGCGTGCGGACACGCGCACAGGGACGGGCATGCGGGCGCAACGCTGGCAGCAGCGCGCGCGGGCAGCACGCGTGATGAAGATCGTGTGTTTCGATTGCCGATAAGCCGCTAACCCGCGCCTTGAATCGCCGATAGGTGTTCTTCGAGCCACAACAGCGCCTCTTGGAATGAATAAAATTGCAATATAATTTTGGTGGAAAACTAAAGCAAAGTGGAAGAACAAAAGTTCAGATTTCTATTCATAAAATTCATGATAAAAATAACATGGGGATGGGGCCTTTATATAGGCACAAAATATATCTAGTCCTAATCTACCTATGGAACTAATAAAGCAATAAAATATTAAGTGTCCTAATTAATCTAGAAATCATACAGCAGTAAGGGAACAATATAACTTGTCTTGCACTCTACTCAACCTCTCTCTTTCTTCGGCATCTCACGTGAACCGTCCTTGCGCGCCGCCCGCACGCCCTAGTCCTCGAGGACTAGGGCACCGCCCTCCTTCGTGCGTGCGTTGGCGCCTGGCGTGTCGCGCACGCCATCGTTTCCCGCACCGACCTTAGGCACGTGGGCGCCCGCCTCTCCGCACTCCTCTAGGACAGCGGCTTCGCGCCCCGCGCGTCCTTCCCCATTGGGCGTGTCGCGCACGCCTTCGCTCCCGGCTGCTTCCCCCCGCGCGTGCTGCCCCGCCTTTCCGCATGCTTCGAGGCATGAGGCCTCATCTGCTGCGCGTGCCTCCTCCGTGCCGGATCTTTCCGCGCGCACGTCCTTTAACCCCGCGCTATGCGCGTCCTGCCCATCTACGCCACGCACGCCAGCCGCGCACACTGCCCGCACATCCGCGTGCGGTCTATCTTCGCCCGTTTCGCGCGCACTACACTCCAGTGCGCGCACTTCTGCCGTCACTCATGGTTGCCTCTTGCGTGCATGGTAGGCTCGACTTACGGCGTTCTTGAGCTGCCTAGCCACTTCCGTATCATTCCCGTCCTCTTCAAGCGATTCCTTGTCCTCAAGGATGAAATTTGGGAATTGATCGCGCATCTCATCAAGGTCTTCCCACGTGGCTTCTTCAGGTCGCAACTCTTCCCAGTCAACAAGAACCTCCCAGCGATAGCGTCCTGCTTTCCTCAGCTTGTGATACTCAATCGCACGTTTTGGGCGCACAATGATCCTTCCATCGGTTGTGGTTGCTGGCAATTCCTCACAATACTTATGCGCTTCTCCTAAACTTCTCTTGAGTTGTGAGACATGAATAACTAGGTGGATCTGCGAACTCTCCGGCAATTCTAGGCGATAAGCTACCTGACCAATGCACTCAGAATCTGATAAGGGGCATAGTAGCGTACTCCCAGCTTAGTTGCTGCCCTCTGTGCTGTCGTGCGCTGTCTGAATGGTCGCAGCTTCAAGTAGACATACTCTCCTGGAGCGTAATTCTCTTCTCGTCTCTTTCCATCTACAAAGGCTTTGGTTCGCTTTATCGATCCCTCGAGATTCTTCTTCAACTCTCGCAACATTAAATCTCGCTCTCCGAGTTCTCGACCGACTTCATCGTTAACCGTGCCTCCTTCTGAATAGTTGACCAGTGTTGGTTGTTTACGCCCGTACACCAATTCAAATGGAGTCATCTTGGTTGATTCATGGTAGGTAGTATTCTACCAGTACTCAGCCCAGGGCAAAAAGTTTTCCCATCTCTTTGGAAATTGATGGACATAGCACCTTAAGTACTGGTCAAGAGTTCGGTTGGTTACCTCAGTTTGCCCATCGGTTTGGGGATGATATGCTCAGCTCATGGACAACTTAGTCCCCTGCAGCTTGAAGAACTCGGACCAAAAGTTGCTCATAAATATCCTATCTCGGTCAGAAACTATAGATCGCAGAGCTCCGTGCAGCTTCATTACGTACTCAACGAATAATCTAGCAATTGACTTCACTGTGTAAGGATGGGTGATGGGTATGAAGTGGGAATACTTCGTAAGTCGATCCACTACGATTACACCGTTGAACCCATTAGAACTGGGCAACCCTTTGATGAAATCCATAGTAATGTCCTCCCAAACTGTGTCGGGTACCGGCAGGGGCTGTAGTAGGCCACTTGGTCGTCGCGAATCAGCCTTAGTGCGCTGACAGTCGTCGCACCTCGCAATGTAGCCCCAGACCGTACCTTGCTGTTCTGGCCAAAAGAAGGTATTGGCTATTCTCATCCACGTGCGGTAGATACCCGAGTGCCCTCCAATCTTGGAATCGTGGAAGTGTTGCATGATCTTCTCGCGTAGCCGCCCACTGTCGGGAACGAACACTCGACCTCGATGTAGTAAAAGGCCGTTGTGCAGCTCATAATCAGCAATGGTCTCTCCTGCCTCGATCTTTTGACGCACTTCCTTGCAATAAGTATTCTCTTCTTGCGCCTTTCGAACTTCCTCCCAGATGGTCCAGGTTGGCCAGTGATAGCATCAAGTTCAGCTACATCTGTCTGGCGAGATAAGGCGTCAGCTACAACATTCAGTCGACCTGGTCGGTAGACTATCTCAAAGTCGAACCCCATAAGCTTCGAGACAAACTTTTGTTGCTCGGAAGTAACGATCCTTTGCTCTAGTAGATGCTTGAGTGGTTGCTGATCGGTCACAATCCGAAATCGTCGCCCTAGCAGATAGGGCCTCCAGCGTCTCACAGCTTCGACAACAGCCAGCATCCCCTTGACGTACACAGATAGACCTAATCGAGTCGTGCCCAACGCCTTGCTAAGATAGGCTAAGAGTCGCCCTTCTTGCACTAGTACGGCTCCAATCCCAATATCACTAGCATCTGTGTGTACCTCGAACAAGACATCAAACCTTGGCATCGCGAGTACTAGCGTTGTAGTCATGGCGCCCTTTAGTTTTTCAAATGCCTCCTTGCTAGCCTTGGTCCATGTGAACCCTCCTTTCTTGGTCATTTTCGTAAGTGTCTTGGCAATGGTTCCATAATCCTTTACAAACTTCCGGTAATAGCCCGTGAGCCCTAGGAACCCTCTGAGTTGCGTGACTGGTTGGCTTTGGCCAGTCGACCATAGCCTCTATCTTTCGTGGATCAACCGTCACGCCATTATGAGATATAAAGTGGCCTAAGTACTCGACCATCTCCTATCCGAATGAACACTTGGACGGCTTGATGTGGAACGAGTTAGCCTCCAAGACTTCAAGCACCACTCTCAAATGCTCCAGATGTTCAGCCAATGGCTTCAAATATACCAGTATGTCATCAAAGAAGACTAGAACAAACTTACGTAGATGCTCTTTGAAGATGGAATTCATAGCAAACTGGAAAGTGGATGGGGCATTGCATAGCCCGAATGGCATCACCAAATATTCATAGTGTCCCTGATGCGTACGAAAAGCTCTCTTCGATATGTCGGCTTTGTGGAGTTGAATCTGATGATAACCAGCTCTCAGATCGAGTTCGAGAAGTAACATGATCCAGCTAACTCATCGAGCATGTCGTCAACACTAGGAATAGGAAATCGATCCTTGATAGTCGCGGCATTCAGAGCTCGGTAATCAGTAAAAAACCTCTACGTGCTATCTTTCTTTTTAGCTCACAGTACTGGTGAAAAAAACGGACTCTCGCTATGCTGAATTAACCCCGATTCTCGCATCTCAGCCACTTGACTCTCAATCTCCATTTTCTAGAAGTGAGCGTACCTATAGGGATGGACATGCACTGCGTGCTGCTCATTAATCAAGGGTATGCGGTGGTCGAACTCCCGGTGAGGTGGTAGGCCCTCAGGTTCGCCTAGCACTCCTTCGAATTCCTCAAGAAGCTCGCGCACATCGGCTTGTTGCTGTCTGGCCTCTTCCGTGTGCGGATCCCTACTTTCGACTATTACCGCGAATATTTGACCACCTCTTCGCCAAACTCTTTCGATACTCTTCAACCCAACTTTTTTAGTTCCTTTCTCAGTGTCGGTGCTCAAGGTGACTTGCCGACCTCTAGATTTGAACTCCATAACTCCAGTTCGGTAGTTGGTGGTCACCTTGCCTAATCCTTCGAGCCATTGAACTCCTAGCACGACATCAGGTCCAACTAGGGGTAAAGCATAGAGATCAGCCTTTACCGTAACTCCTTGGAACTTGATTTGTACCTTTCGAAAGGATCTAGTGCATTGCAGCCTCTCACCATTAGCTACTCGTACCTCAAAAGGATCAATCTTTGTGGTTGGTAAATTCAGCTTCTGGGACAAATCAGCATTAATGAAGTTGTGTGATGATCTGTTGTCTACAAGCACCATCACCCTACGATCCTTGACCCAAGCTGGCAATCGCATCGTCCTTGTCCCTCTAATCCCCGCCATTGCGTGCATCGAAATTTCTGCTTCTTCTTCGGGCAATTCAACCTCATCCTCCGTTGTGGTTCCTCCTCGACCTCAGATCCTTCCTCATCAGATTTAGTAGCTTCGATCACAAAATCTTGCTTACATTGATGGCCTGGCGTAAATTTCTCTTCGCATTTGAAAAATTGGCCCTTCTCTCGTCGGCACTTGACTTCCTCGAGAGATAGCCGCCTAATCATTGGTCCCGGCGGCCGAGCGTTGATGGCCGGTCGTGCGCCCACGGTCGCATGGATTGGGCCCGTGCGTCGGTTATCGGTGAATCGACCGTCTGCCTGTCCCATTTGTGTTGCAACTAGATGGTCTTTGCATCGTCGGGCAACTTCCATAGCGACGTGTATGGTGTCTGGCCTCTCTAAACGAACTTCCGCAGCTAGATCGAATTTTAGTCCACCCACAAACGCTACTACCAATGCATCCTCAGGCCAATCACGCACACGGCATGCCAGTCGTTCGAACTCTCTGATGTATTCGCGCAAGCTGCCTGTCTGTCGTATACGCGTGAGAGCCTCGTTATAGTTATGGTAGTCTGATGTACCGAACCGTACAAGTAACTCCCTCTCAAAGATATCCCAAGTGATAATTTGTTGTCGTTTGCGGTAGATCCTTGTGAGCCATTGCCACCATACATTGTCCTCACCATCAAGATAGAATGCTGCGTACCTTACTCGATCATTGCTTTTGGTTTCATTGAGTTCGAAGTATTGCGCAATACGATTGAGCCAAGCCTCTGGATCACTACCCGTGAATGTGGACACCACAAATCTTGGCTTGTCGAGCCTCGGCCGCTCTCGATAATTGGATGCCTGCGACCGCTGGTAGAAATCATCCTCGTGATCGTAGTCTTCGCGTCGCGACTCCCCGTCATGCTGCTAGTGCACGTGCCGATCCTCGCGTCGTGGTGATGGCGTGCGCTCGGCGTGCTTGGCGTGTCGGCGGTGTTCGCGCCTTGTATGGTCGTCGCGCTGCCGTGGTGGTTGCTGCTGGAACGTGCGTAAGACCTCTTCAATTCGTTTTGCTCGAGTCGTGCCACGGCGGCGTTGGCGTTGCCTTGGCCTTCATCGAGCGATCCAAGCCTTCCCTCCATAACTTCGCTCATACCTCGCATCTGGATGTCAAGATTATCGATCTTGTCCTTCATCTCCTTATTAGCCATTGCTTTCTTCTCTTCCCTACGCTCTTTGTACTCCAAACAATCCCAATTTCACGCCGCCTCACTTCGACTGCCTTACGCTTGCGCGCGCCTTCGCGGTGTTATTCCTTGTGGCGCGCGGTTTCTCGAGCGCTTGCGTCTAACGCGCGTGATACGGAAGTGGTCATCAACCCAGGCGAGTCCGAAGATGAGGATGGCGACGACCTCAGTATTTTGTTGGAAAACATGCTAGAGGAGCCATCAAGCCCAATATATCGACCTTCATGCAAGAGGGTCTGGCCAAGAGGATGTAGTCCACAGTCCATGCTAAAGCCTAAGAAGTGCAAGACCAAGCGAGCCCGAATGAAACGTAAGGAAAAGGCTAAGGATTCCAGTTGTTGGTGTAAGCCTTGTCGACGAAGAGACGAGCATGGTGCTCGGAGGCTAGAAGGCGTGGTAAGCAAAGGCTGGAAGATGGAATTGTATGGCGTGCAGGAGATTGTGCGAGGTTGGAAGGTTGGGACCCATGGTCATCGAGAGTGCGTTCGAAGGCGATCGGCGAGAACGGGGTCGAAGGAGCACGGCTACGGGGCGAATGGCGCACATCAGGCGATGATGCGCGCGATCATGAAATCGAGACACGGGCAGTGCTGGAAACACACGGGTGCACCAAGGAGGATTTGGACGCCGGCGATGGTTGGGGCGCACGGGCGTCGGGTAGCGGAGACACGGGGCGCACTGGGCGAGCGAGTAATGGAGACGCGAGCGGAGGCCGAGGCCGAGTAGGAGTAGGCGTCGCGAGTACGGACGTGCATGCGGGAGGAGCAGGGGACGAGCGCGCGATGCAAGCCGAGGGTCGCAATTGGTGCACACATGCGCAAGGCCTAAACCTTGCGGGCTTAGGAGTACCGAGTGATGGGGAGCACGCGCGGGAAGCATGCAGCACGGGCAAAGGATGCGCAAATGGTGACACATGGGAGGAGCGCGCGCGCGAAGCCGCGCGCGACAAGGATTAGGCGACGTGAAGGCGGCGCGCGCGAAGAAGGGCGGCCGAAGTACTTGGGCGTGTGATTGGATTGTTTGCAGTGCAAGCCAAGCAAGATCAAGACATTCTAGTTAATTAGGATTCTATTTCCTTCTTGCACAATAATATCTAGATTGTTTAGTAATTTAATATTTTATTACTTTAATAAGTTTCCTAGGTAGATTAGAATTAGTCATAGTTAGGATCTATAAATAGGGAGCATCCCTCATTGTTTTTCATGTCCAGAAATATGATGAAATAGAAAAGAACGTTTGTTCGAAACCGTGTGTTAGGATTCGTGAGAGTTCGATCATACAAATCGAATTGGTGAGGCTAAGACCCGAGCCAGTTCAAAATCGAGTGAGCGAGGCTAATTACCGAATGAACTCAAGTATCGTGAGAGAGTTAGGCTAATAACTGAGTCGATCACACCTATTGTCGAGAGCAAGGCTGTGGCGAAGCTGTGTTCGAGACAAGTCGAGTGGAACGCAACACACGATTCTTCATCATTGGTGCTGTCGTTGAGAGTGATTGATTGTGTGTTATGTTAAACTTTTTCTATCCCATTCTTTTTCTTTTTTGTCTGATTTTTTGTGCCTTTTGTTCGAATTTTTTTGAATTTTATCCCTTAAATTTCGAAAAATTTCGTGAGTCTAAAAAAAAAAAAAAGGTGTCATCTAGTCTTTTGTTATTTTTTTTCCTCCCTTTGATTCGAATTTATTCGAATTTTCTTCTTCTTCTTTTTCGAATTTTTAGAGTCTTAAAAAAAATGTCTTATGTGCCAATGGACGAGATGGATTCAGAAGATCTCGAATTATTGGAGAGTTTGGAAAGAGAACTCACCCCATAGGAAAGCACGTATCTAGACGAACTCCATGAGCGAAGAAATCTAGAAGAATACGAGCGACAACTCGTAGAGGCCCGAGGAACAAGAGAGGGTGAAGTCCAAAACGGTGAAGATGATGGTGCGCTGAATTTTCTAATCCTTCAGGACAAGGAAAGTCTTGAAGAGGAGGGGAATGATACGGAAGTGTTCATCAACCCAGGCGAGTCTGAAGATGAGGATGGCGATGACCTCAATATTTGGTTGGAAAACATGCTAGAGGAGCCATCAAGCCCGATATATCGACCTTCATGCAAGAGGGACTGGCCAAGAGGATGTGGTCCACAGTCCAACCTAAAGCCTAAGAAGCGCAAGACCAAGCGAGCTCGAAGGAAACGTAAGGCAAAGGCTAAGGATTCCAGTTGTTGATGTAAGCCTTGTTCGAGGAAGAGACGAGCATGATGCTCGGAGGCTAGAAGGCGTGGTAAGCAAAGGCTGGAAGATGGATGGGTATGGCGTGCAGGAGATTGTGCAAGGTTGGAAGGTTGGGACCCATGGCCATCGGGAGTGCGTTCGAAGGCGATCGGCGAGAACGGGGTCGAAGGAGCACGGCTAGGGGGCGAATGGCGCGCATCGGGCGATGATGCGCGCGAGCATGAAATCAAGACAAGGGCAGCGCTGGAAACACACGGGTGCATGAAGGAGGATTTGGACGCCGGCGTTGGTTGGGACGCTTGGGCGTCGGGCAGCGGAGACACGGGGCGTGCTGGGCGCGCGAGTAATAGAGACGCGAGTAGAGGCCGAGGCCGAGTAGGAGTAGGCGTCGCGAGTACGGACGCGCACGCGCAAGGAGCAGGGGACGAGCGCACGACGCAAGCCGAGGGTCGCGATTGGGGCACACATGCGCAAGGCCTAAACCTTGCGGGCTTAGGAGTACCGAGTGATGGGGAGCACGCGCGGGAAGCATGCAGCACGGGCGAAGGATGCGCAAATGGTGACACGTGGGAGGAGCGCGCGCGTGAAGCCGCGCACGACAAGGATTAGGCGACGTGAAGGCGGCACGCGCGAAGAAGGGCGGCCGAAGTACTTGGGCGTGTGATTGGATTGTTTAGAGTGCAAGCCAAGCAAGATCAAGACATTCTAGTTAATTAGGATTCTATTTCCTTCTTGCACAATAATATCTAGATTGTTTAGGAATTTAATATTTTATTTCTTTAATAAGTTTCCTAGGTAGATTAGAATTAGTCATAGTTAGGATCTATAAATAGGGAGCATCCCTCATTGTTTTTCATGTCCAGAAATATGATGAAATAGAAAAGAACGTTTGTCTGAAACCGTGTGTTAGGATTCATGAGAGTTCGATCATACAAATCGAATTGGTGAGGCTAAGACCCGAGCCAGTTCAAAATCGAGTGAGCGAGGCTAATTACCGAGTGAACTCAAGTATCGTGAGAGAATTAGGCTAATAACTGAGTTGATTACACCTATCGTCGAGAGCAAGGCCGTGGCAAAGCTGTGTTCGAGACAAGTCGAGTGGAACGCAACACACGATCCTTCATCATTGGTGCTCTCGTTGAGAGTGATTGATTGTGTGTTACGTTAAACTTTTCCTATCGCATTCTTTTTCTTTTTGGTCCGATTTTTTGTCCCTTTTGTTCGAATTTTTTCGAATTTTATCCCTTAAATTTCGAAAAATTTTGTGAGTCTAAAAAAAAAGTGTCATCTAGTCTTTTGTTATTTTTTTTCCTCCCTTTGGTTCGAATTTATTCGAATTTTCTTCTTCTTCTTTTTCGAATTTTTAGAGTCTTAAAAAAAAATGTCTTATGTGCCAATGGACGAGATGGATTGGGAAGATCTCGAATTATTGGAGAGTTTGGAAAGAGAACTCACCCCATGGGAAAGCACGTATCTAGACGAACTCCATGAGCAAAGAAATCTAGAGGAATACGAGCGACAACTCGTAGAGGCCCGAGGAACAAGAGAGGGTGAAGTCCAAAACGGTGAAGATGATGGTGCGCTGAATTTTCTAATCCTTGAGGAAAAGGAAAGTCTTGAAGAGGAGGGGAATGATACGGAAGTGTTCATCAACCCAGGCGAGTCTGAAGATGAGGATGGCGACGACCTCAATATTTGTTTGGAAAGCATGCTAGAGGAGCCATCAAGCACGATATATCGACCTTCATGCAAGAGGGACTGGCCAAGAGGATGTGGTCCACAGTCCAAGCTAAAGCCTAAGAAGCGCAAGACCAAGCGAGCCCGAAGGAAACGTAAGGCAAAGGCTAAGGATTCCTGTTGTTGGTGTAAGCCTTGTTCGAGGAAGAGACGAGCATGGTGCTCGGAGGCTAGAAGGCGTGGTAAGCAAAGGCTGGAAGATGGATGGGTATGGCGTGCAGGAGATTGTGAGAGGGTGGAAGGTTGGGATCCATGGCCATTGAGAGTGTGTTCGAAGGCGATCGGCGAGAACGGGGTCGAAGGAGCACGACTAGGGGTGAATGGCGCGCATCGGGCAATGATGCACGCTAGGATGAAATCAAGACACGGGCAGCGCTGGAAACACACGGGTGCGCGAAGGAGGATTTGGATGCCGGCGTTGGTTGGGACGCGCGGGCGTCGGGCAGCGGAGACACGGGGCGCGCTGGGCGCACGAGTAATGGAGACGCGAGCGGAGGCTGAGGCCGAGTAGGAGTAGGCGTCACGAGTACGGACGCGCAAGCGCGAGGAGCAGGGGACGAGCGTGCGACGCAAGCCGAGGGTCGCGATTGGGGCACACATGCGCAAGGCCTAAACCTTGCGGGCTTAGGAGTACCGAGTGATGGGGAGCACGCGCGGGAAGCATGCAGCACGGGTGAAGGATGCGCAAATGGTGACACGTGGAAGGAGCACGCGCGCGAAGCCACGCGCGACAAAGATTAGGCGACGTGAAGGCGGCGCGCGCGAAGAAGGGCGGCCGAAGTACTTGGGCGTGTGATTGGATTGTTTGGAGTGCAAGCCAAGCAAGATCAAGACATTCTAGTCAATTAGGATTCTATTTCCTTCTTGCACAATAATATCTAGATTGTTTAGGAATTTAATATTTTATTGCTTTAATAAGTTTCCTAGGTAGATTAAAATTAGTCATAGTTAGGATCTATAAATAGGCATCATCCCTCATTGTTTTTCATGTCTACAAATATGACGAAATAGAAAAGAACGTTTGTTCAAAACTGTGTGTCAGGATTCGTGAGAGTTCGATCATACAAATCGAATTGGTGAGGCTAAGACCCAAGCCAGTTCAAAATCGAGTGAGCGAGGCTAATTACCGAGTGAACTCAAGTATCGTGAGAGAGTTAGGCTAATAACCGAGTCGATCACACCTATCGTCGAGAGCAAGGCCGTGGCGAAGCTGTAACGCCCCACTTTTATTTACTGAAAATCAGAATAAATTTTTCGAATTTATTTTCAAAATCTCTTGAGGCGCGACTCATTTTCAAATCGTACATCAATACTTAACAAAATTTGAATAATCAATAATAGTTTCAAATCTCAATAATCAATCATGAATCATCAATCATCAATCCTCAATCCAATACCCAAAACGGATTTCTCAAATTTCCAAATCCAAGGAGTACACTCCTTAAAAATAATCCAATGTTCAATAATAACAGTAATCAATTTAACAAGCAGAAGCAATAATAAATGATAAGACCACCACTCGCATCCCTTCGTCGTGCCCGCAATTCTAACCTGCATCCATGAAGTGCAGGTGGGGATGAGCACAATTGGAATCCGTGGTGCTCACCACTATGCAATAAATGTTAAACTCAATAATAACCAGTAATCAATAATCGAAAGGTATGGTCTCAGCATGTATACGTAAATAATTAGTTATCCCAACCTCCTATCCCAAGTTCGTTCTCATGTGCACACCTATATCAATAGACTACTGCCGACTATATATCGAAAGCCACGGCCCTCGGCCTTCTGGTCTTACAACGAGTGTCCAGCCAGTAGGAGTCTCCCCCGAAGGCCCGGCCTCGCCATCGGACTTACATCGGGGTACTTATCGCTGACCGAGCACAGCCCTGGTCTCAAGCGACGTGTCTTTTGCAAGGACGTAAAGAGGAGATTACCCCATCGGAGTCGTTCTATATTTACGGGGATAACCATTCGATGGCCGATACAGCTCACATCGAAGGCTACATGATTCACATGCATACTTTGATCATACCACAATTAAAACAGTAATAACATTTAAGGCATAGAAATTTTACAATTACAACCCACCTGGTATCGATTGATAAAGCAATTAGTCAGAAGGTCGTAGGTGGTCGAGACACTGCTCTTCAGACACCTACATAAGTCAAGACAGTCCCATAAGCAACTATCTCGACTCTTGCACAGATAACGAGAATTATGCTTAGTCGAATAACATCGACTAAGGAACTCGTGGAAGTTGTGAAGTTGGAATATTAGGACAACTCCTAGACTCGACCAATTAATTACCAAATCAATTAATAGATCACATAAAGGCAGGCAATAATTGTTCGACACAAAACGGGTCAAAACGGTTAAAAAGGCTAGTTCGAATTTTATAAGAATAGGGATAAGGAGAGTTGGACTTGTTATTTCAATTCAAATTTTTACTGAGTGTTAAGGGCTGAAAAATACATATTTTCACCAAAGGAAAACCATTTTACATGCTTCTAACTATTTTAAATATTTTACTCAAAATCTGACCAGAAATTAAATTAAATCATTTAAAATAGCTACAGCTCGAATTTAAATCTCAAATTTTTACAACAGTAAGATAATCTGGAGAAAAACAACATATTCAAAAATTAGCAAAATCGGACAGGAACTCGATTTTATATGAATTTATTACAAAACAGCCCAGAATTAGTTTTCGAGTTTTGACAAGGCTACAGGCCATATAAAATTCTCAAATTGTAACCACAAGTACTACAATTCAAACATTACAACATATCCAAAAATCAGAATTGTTGGGTAAACACACGATTTATAGTGATTTTAACAAAAACCGGCTGCAGCATGTTTTTTAAAAATTCATAACTAATTCAATACACATCGAAACGACGCGAGGCCAAAGGCGTTGCGTCAAGGACGATCCTAAGTCCAATAACCCACAGCACTTCCACATAAAATACTACTCGAAACTCAGTTTGATAATTTTCAAAGTGACGGCAATCACTTTGATACCCAATATTAACAATATATCCTAATTACACACGAAAGCATTCCGAACGCACGTAAGTAATTCAAAAAACACACGGTCAGCAATAACAATATATATATTCGAGCACTTAAACACATAATCAAATGATAAACGAGTGGGGTTCGAGTGCAAGTACCGTTCTCGGGGAATAATCGAAAACCAACGGAACGAAAGGGATGAACGGTACAATTAGTAAGTTCGACGGCTTCGCTTCGTCTCACGCAGAGGAGTAGCAGGTCGGGGTTGCCGGAAAACGCAGGTATGATGATCGCCGGCCTGCTGAGTGATGATAATGATCACGACGATGGTGCTGCAGGACTGCTGGGCAGCGTTCGGAACCAACACTGAGGTCGCGCGTGGAACCGCGATGAGACTCGCTCGCGATGGGGACGTCCGCGGTGGCCACGGTGATCAGAGGCTGCAACTGGAGGCGGCGATGGTGATGGTTCACGCTCAGGGGTGCGAGGTTGGCCGGCTACGTTTAACGCTCCGACGGAACCCGACGGACCTCAACGATCACGGTAGGCTCTTCGACGGAACTCGACGGGTCCCGCAAGCTGAGATTGAGCGTTGATGGAGGAGGTTGAAGGCCGCTGGTGCTGCTCCGGTGGTGGTCTGCTGCAAGAACGATGATGGCGATAACGGATGATGATGGTGATGATTACGGTGGCGCTGTTCACCGGGGAGAACAATGATGATCGGGGATGGATGATGATGATGGTTCGAAGGTGGTTGATGATGGCGGCGAGAGAGCAGGTTGAAGGAGAAGGTTTTGCTGCGGGTTAATTCTCTGCTGAGGTGCGAAAATATGTATATATACATATATACATATATATACCTTATATAATTAGGTTTAATTTTTCTTGTTTTGCAAGAAAAATACCACACGCACACACACGCACGTGAGGGAGGAAACCGGACCGGGTCAAAAATTCGGTTCATCGGGGTATTACAGTCTATCCACCTTACAAAGAATTTTGTCCTCAGAATTCGAAAATGAAAATCTAGAAAGCGAAATAAAATGCAAGGGAACTCAGAACTCAAAGTTCGGGTATCGCCTCCGAAGTTCGGCCTCCCTTTCCCAAGTCGCCTCCGACTCGACATGACGGCTCCACAGCACCTTCACCAAGCTCACTGCCCAGTTCCTCAACTGATGGACCTTCTGGTCCAAAATAGCTACCGGTGCCTCCTCGTAGGTAAGGTCTCGCTCAACCTGCAGTTCGCCGAAGTCCACCACGTGAGTGGGATTATGCACGTATCTCCGCAACATGGAGACGTGAAACACATCGTGCACTCCCGACAAGCTAGATGGTAAAGCCAGCCGATAAGCCAAGTTCCCGACTCGGGCAAGGATCTCGAATGGCCCAATATAACGCGGTTTGAGCTTTGCCTTCTTCCCAAAGAGAATCACGCCCTTCATAGGCAAAACCTTCAGGAAGACACTTGTACCAACATAAATCTCATGGTGATTACATAGCCTCCAATCGAGACTCGAGACTCCGCTCGACAATGCATCACCACAATTATATGCCTGCTCAAGGAACATTCCTCATACGGTTAAGAGATTAACAACAAAAACTCACTTAATCGAAAATTAAGTGGTCATACATCGGTTCGGCGGAACTTGGAGCTCTTGGTTTAAAGTTCAAAAGACAAGGTTCAAGAGGTTTCTCAACACATTTCAGTACAGAAACTGGTTGAACGGTTCAAAAACGAATCCACAGTATAGGACTGACTACAAGGTCATGGTTTGGCCGTATACACTGACCTGGGGAGTTTGGCGTTCGGTGATGGCGGCGGCAGCTCTCGTGCGAGTCAACGGTCAGCCACTGCAGTTGGCCTCACGTCTCTCAGCACGGGCGTGCGGGCTCGGCCACCACTTCGCGTGGCTACACCCAGTCAGGTTCGGCACTCGGTTTGAGGTTCAAAAAAAATAAATTCTCTAACTCTGGGTTCATAATTTCCAAGGTAAACAAAAGGAATAATGGTTTTACACAAAAGTTCTAAACTACAAAAATTTAGGGTTCAATCCAAGATGATTCCATTAGGTACAAACAATTTCAACGGTTTCAAGGGTGTCAAGCTTTATAAGGCATAAAACGAGTTCCAAGTCCACCACCTTCTTAAATCAACACAATATCCACTGAATAACCAACGATAGAGGTCGGGAAAACTTCTCAAAAGAAACAAGAATCAGCTCCTTAACCAGGAATAACCCCAATCCCAGCGGTCATTACCGAGTAATGAAACGCTTTGCTCATTCGACTCTTCCGACTAACAGTGTCGGCCGTTACATCAGTTTTCGGTCAAGCAACTAACAGTGTCGACCGTCTTAAATGAGCTTCTAAAGATTACGATGAACGAATGTCAAAAGTGAAGGTGACTCTGCACTCCATGGTGTGCATGTACCAGACACGACTACCCTCCTTAAAAGATTCCCAAAATCCTTTAAGGTGGAACAAAACTTCTCGACTCCCTAATTCATACTGAATTAGAGGCATCACAACACAATTAAGGAAATCTAGAGTTTATCATGAAACGCTAGAGTTCACCAATTTCAAAGATGGATAGATCCTAAGCCCCGATTTAGCACATACATAAGCAATCATGAATAGAAAACATTTCATAAGTGATATCAATGATACTTATGACTTACATACCTTGAGCGGCGCGGTACGACGAAGACGAGTGGTCGATGCTTAACTCAAATAATCATATATGCACATAATTCAAATTTAAGCAGTCTACAGAAACGTAGACCCGCTCTGATACCATTCTGTAACGCCCCACTTTTATTTACCGAAAATCAGAATAAATTTTTTGAATTTATTTTCAAAATCTCTTGAGGCGCTACTCATTTTCAAATCGTACATCAATACTTAACAAAATTTGAATAATCAATAATAGTTTCAAATCTCAATAATCAATCATGAATCATCAATCATCAATCCTCAATCCAATACCCAAAACGGATTTCTCAAATTTCCAAATCCAAGGAGTACACTCCTTAACAATAATCCAACGTTCAATAATAACAGTAATCAATTTAACAAGCAGAAGTAATAATAAATGATAAGACCACCACTCGCATCCCTTCGTCGTGCCCGCAATTCTAACCTGCATCCATGAAGAGCAGGTGGGGATGAGCACAATTGGAATCTGTGGTGCTCACCACTATGCAATAAATGTTAAACTCAATAATAACCAGTAATCAATAATCGAAAGGTATGGTCTCAGCATGTATACGTAAATAATTAGTTATCCCAACCTCCTATCCCAAGTTCGTTCTCATGTGCACACCTATATCAATAGACTATTGCCGACTATATATAGAAAGCCACGGCCCTCGGCCTTCTGGTCTTACAACGAGTGTCCAGCCAGTAGGAGTCTCCCCCGAAGGCCCGGCCTCGCCATCGGACTTACATCGGGGTACTTATCGCTGACCGAGCACAGCCCTGGTCTCAAGCGACGTGTCCTTTGCAAGGACGTAAAGAGGAGATTACCTCATCGGAGTCGTTCTATAGTTACGGGGATAACCATTCGATGGCCGATACAGCTCACAACGAAGGCTACATGATTCACATGCATACTTTGATCATACCACAATTAAAACAGTAATAACATTTAAGGCATAAAAATTTTACAATTACAACCCACCTGGTATCAGTTGATAAAGCAATTAGTCAGAAGGTCGTAGGTGGTCGAGACACTGCTCTTCAGACACCTACATAAGTCAAGACAGTCCCATAAGCAACTATCTCGACTCTTGCACAGATAACGAGAATTATGCTTAGTCGAATAACATCGACTAAGGAACTCGTGGAAGTTGTGGAGTTGGAATATTAGGACGACTCCTAGACTTGACCAATTAATTACCAAATCAATTAATAGATCACATAAAGGCAGGCAATAATTGTTCGACACAAAACGGGTCAAAACGGTTAAAAAGGCTAGTTCAAATTTTATAAGAATAGGGATAAGGGGAGTTGGACTTGGTTATTTCAATTCAAATTTTTACTGAGTGTTAAGGGCTGAAAAATACATATTTTCACCAAAGGAAAACCATTTATCATGCTTCTAACTATTTTAAATATTTTACTCAAAATCTGACCAGAAATCAAATTAAATCATTTAAAATAGCTACAGCTCGAATTTCAATCTCAAATTTTTACAGCAGTAAGATAATCTGGAGAAAAACAACATATACAAAAATTAGCAAAATCGGACAGGAACTCGATTTTATATGAATTTATTACGAAATAGCCCAGAATTAGTTTTTGAGTTTTGACAAGGCTACAAGCCATATAAAATTCTCAAATTTTAACCACAAGAACTACAATTCCAACATTACAACATATACAAAAATCAGATTTTTGGGTAAACACACGATTTATAGTGATTTTAACAAAAACCGGCTGCAGCACGTTTTTCAAAAATTCATAACTAATTCAATACACATCGAAACGACGCGAGGCCAAAAAGGCGTTGCGTCAAGGACGATCCTAAGTCCAATAATCCACAGCACTTCCACATAAATACTACTCGAAACTCAGTTCGATAATTTTCAAAGTGACGGCAATCACTTTGATACCCAATATTAACAATATATCCTAATTACACACGAAAATATTCCGAACGCACGTAATTAATTCGAAAAACACACGGTCAGCAATAACAATATATATATTCGAGCACTTAAACACATAATCAAATGATAAACGAGTGGGGTTCGAGTGCAAGTACCGTTCTCGGGGAATAATCGAAAACCAACGGAACGAAAGGGATGAACGGTACAATTAGTAAGTTCGACGGCTTCGCTTCGTCTCACGCGGAGGAGTAGCAGGTCGGGGTTGCCGGAAAACGCAGGTATGATGATCGCCGGCCTGCTGAGTGATGATAATGATCACGACGATGGTGCTGCGGGACTGCTGGGCAGCGTTCGGAACCAACACTGAGGTCGCGCGTGGAACCGCGATGAGACTCGCTCGCGATGGGGACGTCCGCGGTGGCCACGGTGATCAGAGGCTGCAACTGGAGGCGGCGATGGTGATGGTTCACGCTCAGGGGTGCCGGGTTGGCCGGCTACATTTAACGCTCCGACGGAACCCGACGGACCTCAACGATCACGGTAGGCTCTTCGACGGAACTCGACGGGTCCCGCAAGATGAGATTGAGCGTTGACGGAGGAGGTTGAAGGCCGCTGGTGCTGCTCCGGTGGTGGTCTGCTGCAAGAACGATGATGGCGATAACGGATGATGATGGTGATGATTACGGTGGCGCTGTTCACCAGGGAGAATGATGATGATCGGGGATGGATGATGATGATGGTTCGAAGGTGGTTGATGATGGCGGCGAGAGAGCAGGTTGAAGGAGAAGGTTTTGCTGCGGGTTAATTCTCTGCTGAGGTGCGAAAATATGTATATATACATATATACATATATATACCTTATATAATTAGGTTTAATTTTTCTTGTTTTGCAAGAAAAATACCACACGCACACACACGAACGTGAGGGAGAAAACCGGACCGGGTCAAAAATTCGGTTCATCGGGTCGAAAGCTCGGTTAAAATCGCACGATCAATAAATTAAAATAAAACCGGACCAATATATATATATACAACACATTTAATTATTTTAAAATAATAATAATAATAAGAAAATTAATAATAACAATAATCAACATTTATTCCCAATTAATCCACGATAAAACGGGGTATTACAGAAGCTGTGTTCGAGACAAGTCAAGTGGAACGCAAATCACGATCCTTCATCAGCGCACCCCGTCGCTCGCCCCGCGTGCTCGCCCTTCTCCGCGTGCGTGTGCTCATCGCCACACGACACTCCTAAGCCCGCAAGGGTTAGGCCTTGCGCATGTGCGCCCCAACCGCCCACCAACGTACGCGCTTCCTCGTTTCTGCCATCCTCTCGCGCGTCATCGCCCAGCATTCCTAATCCTACGAGGCGTAGGCTTCCGCCCGCGTTGCTCCACTCACGCGCCACTGCGGACGCCCCGTCCTCGTCGTTCGTCTCCTGCGCATGTGCACCCACGCCCAGCATTCCTATGCCCGCGCGGATTCGGTCGTCCCTTGCGGATTACCCGCCTATCGTGCACCCTCGTACACTGTCCTGCTCGTTCGACCATTCGCGCGCATCAAGGCACGATGCACGTTCCTTACTTGTTCTCGCACCTCCGTCGCCGATCGACTTCTGCTGCTCGCTCGATGGCCATGGGTCCCAACCTTCCAACCTAGCACAATTTCCTGCACGCCATACCCAACCATCCTCCATCCTTTTCTTACCCCGCCTTCTAGCCTCCATCTTCCACGCTCTTCTCTTCCTTGTGCAAGGCTTGCACCAACAACATGATTCCTTAGCCTTTGCCTTGCGTTTCCTTCGGGCTCGT
>CACSLK010027797.1:86111-98532 GCA_902706635.1 Striga hermonthica
TTGAATGTTTGTCTGTGATTTGTGCATATCGAGATCCTCGTGGGTTCCAACAGTTTGTGCCCTTTGCTCGGCCTTGTCCATTAGCCTCGCCCCTCGGCCTTTCTGATCATCGAGGGTCGATACCCACTTCTGCATCAGGCAGGTACCGCGCGTGCGCTGGGGATGGCTGATACGGAAGTGGTTATTAACCATGTTGAGTCAAGTGACGGGATGGTAGAAGATCTCGATTTATGGCTAGAAAACATGTTAGAGGAACCTCGAAGTCCAATTTATCTTCCTTCATGTGTGAGAGATTGGCCAAAAGGATGTGGTCCAAGGTTGAAGTTGAAGGCTAGGAAACGCAAGGCTAGGCAAGCTCGAAGACAACGCATGGCAAAAGCTAAAAAGGCAAGTCATTGTTGTGGACCTTGTGCGAGGAAGAAACGAGCTTAGAAGATAGAGGCTAAAAGGCGTGGCAAGCAAAGGATGGAGGACGGTTGGATATGGAGTGCCGGAGATTGCACGGGAACGGAAGGTAGGTGCGTGGAAGGATGAGACCCATGGGATGAGCCAGGGCCATCGGGCGAACGGTTGCAGTCAGCCGGCGACGTAGGGGCAAACACGGATGAGAAACGCGCGTCGGCCCGTGATGCGCGTAAAGGGGCGAGTAATACGCTGGTAGCAACGGGTGCACGCAGGTGCGCGATAGAGGATTGGAGAGCCAGCATACGCGGGACGCGCTGGGAGACCGCGGGGCACGATGACGATGGCGAGGTGGCTGGCGTGCGCGGTACTTGCGAAGGGGGCGAGGACGCGCGGCAGTTGGGCAGTGATGACGAAGCGCGCGCATGGGCACGCGAGTGGAGCCCCAACACGGGTGGAATAAGCAAGTGGGCGTAGGAGTAGCGGGCAGGGACACGCACGCGCGAGGAGTAGACGATGAGTGCACGATGCAAGCCGACGGGTGCGATTGTGGAGCAGGCGCGGACGACCTTTGATGCGCAGGACTAGGCATAGTAGACGCCGCGTGCGTGGTGTGCGCGCGCGAAGCCACACGCGACTAGGAATAAGGCCGAGGGCGGCGCGCGAAGGCGGTGCATGAGAGGCGGCCGAAGGTTCTAGGGGCGTGTGACTTGGACTTCAAGCTACTTGGAGTGCAAGTCAAGCAAGAATAATTATAGTAATATTAGGATTTTATTGCTTTCTAGTGTTAGGATTTCTATTATTGCAAGAATTAGGAGATCTAGTTTGGTTAGGCTTAGATTTAATTTATGCACCTATAAATACCCATGTACCTCTTCATTATTAATAGTCTTGAAATTGATGAGTGAATAGAAAAGGCGAACATTGTGTTCTACGTGTGTTTAAGCAAGGCCGTAGTGCGTGTTTATCATACTATCGTGTTGGAGAGAAGGCCCTTAGAGCGTCTTGAAGTCACAGTGTCTAAGAGAAGGCCTTGAGTGCGTCTGTTAGTCACACCTATCGTGTGTAGTCGAAGGCCCTGAGTGCGCGATTACTCACACCAAATAGACAAGAACCGTGATCCATCATCATTGGTGCTTTCATTGAGAGGGTTTCGTTGAGAGGTTCTGATCAAAGTTTTTGTCTATCTATCTTTTTCTTTTTTTCGGTTGCCTTCTGCTGAGGCCGAATTTTTCCCTTTTTTTTCGAATTTTTGTTCTTTTTTTCTTATTTTTTCGTGAGTTGAGTGTTGAGTAAAAAAAAAGTGTCATCCTAGTTGTCATGTTTTGATTTTTATTAGAGTCTTAAAAAAAGAGAGTCATGAGGTTCGAGCTATTGGATGAGTTGGATCTGGACGATCTCGAGTATCTCAAAGGTTTGGAAAGGGAATTAACTCCATGGGATCAAGAGTTTTTGGAGGAGCTTCACGAGTGAAGAGATTGGGAAGAGTGTGAGCGACAACTCGTGGAAGCCAGGGAAGCTGAAGTGATCGCAGTTCAGAATAATAGTGATGAAGGTACGCTGAATTTCATTATCCTTAAGGACAAAGAAAGTCTTGAACAGAAGGCTAATGATACGGAAGTGGTTATTAACCCCGTTGAGTCAAGTGACGAGATGGTTGAAGATCTCGATTTATGGCTAGAAAACATGTTGCAGGAATCACGACGTCCGATTTATCGTCCTTCATGTGTGAGAGATTGTCCAGAAGGATGTAGTCCAAGGTCAAAGTTGAAGGCTAGAAAACGCAAGGCTAGGCAAGCTCGAAGACAACGCAAGGAAAAAGCTAAGAAGGCAAGTCATTGTTGTGGACCTTGTGCGAGGAAGAAGCGAGCTTGGAAGATGGAGGCTAAAAGTCGTGGCAAGCAAAGGATGGAGGACGGTTGGATATGGAGTGCCGGAGATTGCACGAAAATAGAAGGTAGGTGCGTGGAAGGATGGGACCCATGGGACGAGCCAGGGCCATTGGGCGAACGGTTGGAGTCGGTCGACGATGTAGGGGCGAACACAGACGAGCAACGCGCATCGGCCCGTGATGTGCCTAAAGGGGCGAGTAACACGCTGGTAACAACGGGTGCACGCGGGTGCGCGATAGAGGATTGGAGCGCCAGCGTAGGTGGGACACGCTGGGAGACCGCAGGGCACGATGACGATGGCGAGGTGGCTGGCGTGCGCGGCACTCGCAAAGGTGGAGAGGACGCGCGGCAGTTGGGCAGCAATGACAAAGCGCGCGCATGGGCGCGCGAGTGGAGCCCCAACGCGGGTGGCCTAAACCGAGTGGGCGTAGGAGTAGCGGGTAGGGACACGCAGCGTGAGGAGCAGACGACGAGCGCACGGTGCAAGTCGACAGGTACGATTGTGGAGCATGCGCGGGCGACCTTTTCCGCGTAGGACTATGCATAGTGGACGAAGCGTGCAGGGTGCGCGCGCGAGAAGTTGCGCGCGACTAGGAATAGGGCCGAGGGCGGCGCGCGAAGGCGGTGCATAAGAGGCGGGCGATGGTTCTAGGGGCGTGTGACTTGGACTTCAAGCTACTTGGAGTGCAAGTCTAGCAAGAATAATTATAGTAATATTAGGATTTTATTGCTTTCTAGTGTTAGGATTTCTATTATTGCAAGAATTAAAAGATCTAGTTTGGTTAGACTTAGATTTAATTTATGCACCTATAAATACCCATGTACCTCTTCATTATAAATAGTCTTGGAATTGATGAGTGAATAGAAAAGGGGAACATTGTGTTCTACGTGTGTTTAAGCAAGGCCGTAGTGCGTGTTTATCATACTATCCTATCGGAGAGAAGGCCCTTAGAGCGTCTTGAAGTCACAGTGTCTAAGAGAAGGTCTTGAGTGCGTCTGTTAGTCACACCTATCGTGTGTAGTCAAAGGCCCTGAGTGCGCGATTACTCACACCAAATAGACAAGAACCGCGATCCGTCATCAACGGTTGTTGGCGTGCTGCTGTGCACCACCAACGACTGTTGGGCGCTTGCTGGGCGCGACTGGTCACTGCCGTGCGCGCTGGATATGGCACTGACACGGACTAGCGCTGCCGAAAACTGTTGTGTGCCATGGACAAATGGCTGGGCACGTGGGCAACACTGCTCGCGCGTGCTGGGGTGACTGGACACTCGGCCAAGCTGCCGGGCACTGGCCGAGGCCTACTGGGCACTGCTGGCCCGCTGTTGGGCGCGCTGGCGTACGCTAGGACTGGCCAGCGTACGTGGGGCGCTGCTGGCTGGCGGTACATGCGTTGCGAGGCGTGCTGTTAGGCGCGCTACACGCTGCGAACGTACACATGGGATGAACTGCGTGCTGTCGGGCGCGACTGGCGTGCGCTATGCGCGCCTATGCGCACGACTGTCGACGACACGCTGTTGGGCACTGTGGCATGGCCAGGCACGTCACACTGCTGGGCGTGTACGTGCGGCTGCATTGATACGGAAGTGGGTTTTGAGCCCCGACGACGAGAAGGTCCAAGAGCCGAGAGGACCCGATGAGGCTGAAAATAGGGCCAAAACGACGTATGCATGGCCTAAAAGACGGGTACGAGCTCGTATGCGGGGCACTCAAGCACATGAGAAACGGCGGGAGTCCATACGAACACGAGGTAGTCGATGGATGTCTCATGTGAAGGAACGGATATGCGCAAGGGCACGTGAGAAGGTGGTCTCGAGGCTAGCAACGCTCACACGGAAGAAAGGGTGCATTCATGAAGGGCGCGAACACGCGCATTGGCGTAGAAGAGCGCGGGTGAGACCACGACTCAAAAGGACGTGCCAACAATGGATTCGGGATGCTTATCGAAGAAGTGAAACCTGGTGGGGGTGGCTAAAATACCAGGTGGCCCGAAGGAATAAAAGGCATGCTAGTCGGGTGCCCAGCGGGCACTATGCATGCACATGGGCGCTGATGAAGATCGCGTGTCCCGACTGCAGATAAGCCGCTAACCCGCGCCTTGAATCGCCAATAGGTGTTCTTCGAGCCACAGTAGCGCCTCTTGGAACGAATAAAATTGCAATAGAATTTTGGTGGAAAACTAAAGCAAAGTGGAAGAACAAAAGTTCAGATTTCTATTCATAAAATTGATGATAAAAAATAACATGGGGGATGGCCTTTATATAGGCACCAATTATATCTAGTCCTAATCTACCCAGGGAACTAATAAAGCAATAAAATATTAAGTATCCTATTTAAGCTAGAAATCAGAAAGCAATAAGAGAACAAGATAACTTGTCTTGCACTCCACTCAATCTCTCTCTCTTCGGCCCTTCACGCGACCGCCCTACCCGGGCGCCGCCTTTGCCGTGCCCGCGCCCTAGTCCTCGAGGACTAGGGAACCGCCTTCTTCGCACGCGTGTCGCGCCCCCTGGCGTGCGGCGCACGCCTGTGCCTTGGCGTCGCCTTCGCGCGCGTCTTCAGTCACTCGCCCCGCGTTGCCGCACTCCTCGAGGATTGGGGTCTTACGCCCCATGCGTCATGCCTCAAGGATTGGGGCGTCCTGCCCCGCGCGTGCTGGGACGCCTCGCGCGCTTCGCACGACTTCACCTTGCGCGCCCGTCCCGCACGCGTTGCGCGAATACGCACCAGCCGCCTGCGCACATCTGTCTGTGCCTTCTCACTGGCCATCTTCGCACGCCCTGCGTGCATTTCCCTCGATAGCACGCATCTCAGCCATCTCCCATGCTAGCCTCTTGCGTGCATGGTAAGCGAGACTTGCGGCGTTCTTGAGCTGCCTAGCCACTTCCGCATCATTCCCGTCTCCTTCAAGTGATTCCTTGTCCTCAAGGATGAAACTTGGGAATTGATCGTGCATCTCATCAAGGTCTTCCCAAGCGGCTTCTTCAGGTGGTAGCTCTTCAGAATCAACTAGTATCTCCCATCGGTAGCGCCCTGCTTTCTTTAACTTGCGATACTCGATCGCTTGTTTTGGGCGCACAATGATCCTCCTATCGGTCGCGGTTGCGGGTAACTCTTCACAATATTTGTGTGCTTCTCCTAGGCTTCTCTTGAGCTGTGAGACATGGATAACCGGATGGATTTGTGAGCTTTCCGGCAATTCCAGATGATAAGCTACTTGACCAATGCGCTTCAAAATCTGATAGGGCCCATAGTAGCGCACTCCTAATTTAGTTACTGCCCTTTGTGCTGTCGTGCGCTGTCTGGACGGTCGCAGCTTCAAGTAGACATACTCCCCTGGTACAAAATTTTATTCATGCCTTTTTCCATCTTCAAAGGCTTTGGTCCGGTTAATCGAGCCTTCGAGATTCTTCTTTAGTTCCTGCAACATCAAATCACGCTCCTCTAGCTCTCTTCCCACCTCATCGTTGACTGTACTTCCTTCCGAATAATTGATCAAGGTTGGGGGTTTACGCCCATATACCAGCTCGAATGGCATCATTTTGGTTGACTCATGATAGGTGGTGTTGTACCAATACTCAGCCCAGGGCAGAAAGTTTTCCCACTTCTTCGGAAATTGATGGACGTAGCACCTTAAGTACTGTTCAAGAGTTTGGTTAGTTACCTCAGTTTGCCCATCCGTCTGTGGGTGGTAGGACGAGCTCATTGATAACTTGGTCCCTTGCAGCTTAAAATATTCGGACCTAAAGTTGCTCATAAAGATCCACTCTCGATCAGAAACAATAGAACGTGGCGCTCCATGCAACTTCATCACATACTCGACGAACAACCTGGCAATTGACTTTGCTGTGTGAGGATGGGTGATGGGTATGAAATGGTCATACTTCGTAAGTCGATCCACCACGACCATAACACCATTGAACCCATTAGAACTTGGCAACCCTTCGATAAAATTCATAGTAATATCTTCCCAAACTGCATCGGGTACTGGTAGAGGCTGTAGCAGCCCGCTTGGTCGTTGCGAATCAGCCTTAGTGCACTGACAGTCGTCGCACCTCGCGATGTAGTCCCAGACCGTGCCTTACTATCCTGGCCAAAAGAAGGTATTGGCTATCCTCATCCATGTGCGGTAGATACCTGAGTGACCTCCAATTTTAGAATTGTGGAAGTGCTGCATGATCTTCTCGCGTAGCTGCTCACTGTCGGGAACAAAGACTCTGCCTCGGTGTAGGAGCAAGTCGTTGTGTATCTCGTAGTCAGTAGCAGTAGCTTCTCCAGCTTCGATCTTGTGGCGCAACTCTTGCCAAATAGTATCCCCTTCTTGCACCTTCCGAACTTCATCCCAAATTGCCCAAGTCGGTCATGTGATAGCGTTGAACTCTGCTACATCCGTTCGTCACGAAAGTGCGTCGGCCACAACATTCTGTCGACCTGGCCGGTAGACTATCTCAAAGTCGAATCCCATGAGTTTCGATACAAACTTCTGCTGCTCGGATGTCACAATCCTCTGCTCAAGTAGATGCTTGAGTGGTTGCTGGTCGGTCACAATCCGAAAACGTCGCCCCAACAGATAGGGCCTCCAGCATCTCACAGCTTCGACAACAGCTAGCATCTCCTTGACGTACACAGATAAACCCAATCGAGTCGTGCCTAGCGCCTTGCTGAGATAGGCTAAGGGTCACCCTTCCTGCACTAGTACGACTCCAATCCCAATATCACTAGCATCCGTGTGTACCTCGAACAAGACATCAAACCTTGGCATTTCGAGCACTGGCGGTGTAGTCATGGCGCCCTTCAGTTTTTCGAACGCCTCCTCACTAGCCTTGGCCCATGTGAACCCTCCTTTCTTGGTCATCTCCATAAGTGGCTTGGTGATGGTCCCATAATCCTTCACAAACTTCTTGTAGTATCCCGTGAGCCCTAGGAATCCTCTCAGTTGCGTGAGACTCGTAGGCTTGGGCCAGTGGACCATTGCTTCTATCTTCCGTGGATCAACCGATTGTGAGATATAAAGTGGCCTAAGTACTCGACCATCTCCTGCCCGAATGAACACTTGGATGGCTTGATGTGAAATGAGTTAGCCTCCAAGACTTCGAGCACCACTCTCAAATGTTCCAGATGTTCAGCCCATGACTTCGAATATACCAATATATCATCAAAGAAGACTAGAACAAACTTACGTAGATACTCCTTGGAGATGGAATTCATAGCGAACTGGAAAGTGGATGGGGCGTTGCACAGCCTGAATGGCATCACCAAATACTCGTAGTGACCCTATGCGTACAAAAGGCTGTCTTTGGAATGTCGGCCTTGTGGAGTCGAATCTGGTGATAACCAGCTCTCAGATCGAGCTTTGAGAAGTAACGTGATTCAGCCAACTCATCGAGCATGTCGTCGACACTAGGAATAGGAAATCGATCCTTGATAGTTGCGGCATTTAGAGCTCGGTAGTCAGTACAAAACCTCCACGTGGCATCTTTCTTTTTAGCTAACAGTACTGGTGAAGAAAACGGACTCGTGCTATGCTGAATTAACCCAGACTCTAGCATCTCAGCTACTTGCCTTTCAATCTCAGTTTTTTGGAAATGGGCGTACCTATAGAGATGGACGTGCACTGCGTGCTGCTCGTTAACCAGTGGTATTCAGTGGTCGAACTCCCGGTGAGGTGGTAGGCCCTTGGGTTCACCCAACTCTTCTTTGAATTCCTCGAGAAGCTTGCGCACATCGCCTTGCTGCTGCTTAACCCTCTCCGTTCGCGTATCCTTTCTTTCGACCACTACTGCGTATATTTGGCCACCACTTCACCAAACTCGTTCAGTACTCTTCAACCCAACTTCTTTCGTACCTTTCTCAGTGCACGTGCTCAGAGTGACTTGTCGACCTCCAGAATTAAACTCCATAACCCCAGCACGGTAGTCGGTGGTCACCTTGCCTAATCCTTCTAGCCATTGTACTCCTAGAACGACGTCAGTTCTGACTAGGGGTAAAGCATAGAGATCAGCCTTTACCGTAACTTCTTGGAATTTGATTGGCACCTTTCGAAAAGATTCAGTGCATTGCAGCCTCTCTCCATTAGCTACTCGAACTTCAAAGGGCTCTATCTTCGTGGTTGGCAGCTTCAGTTTTTCGGACAACTCGGCATTAATGAAGTTATGTGATGATTCGTTGTCTACAAACACGATCACCCTACGATCCTTGACCCAAGTTGGCAACCGCATTTTTCTCGGCCCTCTAATCCCTGCCATTGCGTGCATTGAAATTTCAACTTCCTCTTCGGGCACTTCAACCTCGTCCTCTTGATGTGGTTCTTCCTCGACCTCAGATTCCTCTTCCACAGAATTAGCATCCTCTATCACAAAAGCCTGCTTACATTGATGGCCTGGTGTAAACTTTTCTTTGCATTTAAAACAAAGGCCCTTCTCACGCCGGCGCTTGACTTCTTCGGGGGAAAGTCGCCTGACTACTGGCCCTGCCGGCCGAGCACTGACAGTCGGACGCACGCTCGCCGTCGATTGGCTTCGGCCTGTGCGCCGCGTGTCCGTGAAGCGGACATCCGCCCGTCCCCTTCGCGTGACTGCTAGATGTTCCTCATGTCGTCGGGCTACCTCCATGGCTGCGGGCATTGTGTCTGGCCGCTCCAGTCGAACTTCAGCGGCTAGATCGAACTTTAGCCCATCTATGAAGGCTCCTACCAGTGCATCCTTGGGCCAATCCCTTACGCGGAATGCTAGACGTTCAAACTCCCTGATGTACTCGTGCAAGTTACCTGTCTGGCGTAATCGTGCGAGATCCTCGTTGTAGTTATGGTAATCTGATGTGCCAAAGCACGTGAGCAACTCCCTCTCAAAGTCGGCCCATGTGATGGCCTGCTGCCGCTTGCGGTAGATCCTCGTGAGCCATTGCCACAAAACATTGGCCTCGCCATCAAGATTATAGGCTGCGTAACTTACACGATCGGGGTCGTCCATCTCGTTGAGCTCGAAATATTGCTTCACCCGGTTGAGCCATGCGTTTGGATCGCTGTTGGTGAATGTGGATAACGTGATGCGGGGCTTGTTGATCTTCGGACGCTCGCGGTAAGTGGAAGGCTGGGACTGCCGGTCGAACTCGTCCTCGCGCTCGTACTCCTCGCGCCTTCGTTCCTCCCCTTCGGCTCGCTCGCGGTTGGGTGGCCCTGCATGGTCGTGTTGCCGCGGTGGTAGTAGGCATGCGAGTACGTTGCGTGCCATCTCGTCGAAGCTCCTATTCACGGTTTCCATCAGATCTTGTACCGTTGTCTTCGTATTATCGAGCCCTTCACCTAGCGTATCGATGGCTTCGCTCATACCACGGAATTGAACATCGAGATTATCGATTTTATCCTTCATCTCTTTGTTGGCCATGGCTTTCTTTTCCTCTTTTCGCTCTTTGCTTTGACTCGTGTTGAAAGATTTTTTTTTTATTTCTTGAATAAGACGAACGACAATAAGGGGGAGAAAAAGAAAAGGGAATGTGTTGGGAAAAAGACACACGATCTAACACCTCTCAATGAAAGCACCAATGATGAAGATCGCGTGTCCCAACTGCCGATAAGCCGCTAACCCGCGCTGAATTGCCGATAGGTGTTCTTCGAGCCACAGCAGTGTTGGTGTTATATACTTAAGCTTTGCTTTAGTGGATATTACACTTGTTATTTCTTGATGAATGAGAATTATGTTTGGTTAAATAAGTTCCATGTTCTGTTGTTTTGCATGTAGATAAGTGGGTCGTCATCGGGCGTACCGAAGATCACTATATCAGTTACTTGCGAAACAAGAATCATTGGTTCACAACTTAGATGGAATTGAACAACCCATCGGAACAGTTGTAGTGTCAACTGTACGGTTTGTTTTGACCGATTAGTTGCACTAGTACATTTATGTATTGAACAGGATCTCACAGAGGGATGTTCGTTTTATGCTAATCGTCGTAAACGAACTAGGCCTCAGTTAATTATTGCGTGCTCTTAATCCGTAAGATATTAAATAGGCATGTGCACATAATTGTTGTTGCTTTGATTCTTTAGGTGAGATCCAAGCCGGGTCGACATACTTAATGAATTGGGTAATGACATTATGTGTTCGATGTGCTATTAGGATATTTACGGTCACCATGTGCGTTAGTCTGATAATGTCCTCGAAGTGAGTTCATGATGGAATATTATGCTAAACCCTGCAGGTGGATTTATTCCGTCATAATATGAATGCTATGAGCAAGTGCTAGCTTCGGTAATATAATATATTAATTAATTCTTGATTATTAGTGATCGAATTAATTAATGGATATTATATCTTAAACATGGAGAGGTAAATCGGATAACTATAATAAGGAGTCTCAAATGTAATTTGGGATATGTGAGAGGAGTGCAATAATATTATTGTGCTGGACTTTAATATTATTAATATATTAATTGTGGGGTTTCTCCACAGTATTAATATATTAGAAGCCCTTATCCTATTCTCCTTAGGGTCTCTACTGTAGCTCTATATATACAGCATTAGGCTCATGGAAGAAGAAAACAATCCCAACAACTTGGAATTGCGTCCGCCCCCTCTCTCTCTCTCTCTCTCTTCCAAGGAGTAGTTCTATTTCTTGTGTTCCACTGATACAAGATCTAGATAGCTGTTTGAGAATACAGTAGAAGACGTTAAGGTATATACGGGATTCCAATCAGATCTATCATACATCCAAACCGGAGACCAAAACCAGCAAGTGACCATACCACGATGACCAGGACGACCAGACGAAGAGATCGCCGTCGAGATTGCCGCTAGCCACCGCCGCACGCGCCGCCACGCGCCGCCGGAAGGGAGCAGCTGCTGGAGCTTACTCGCGCGCGTGAGAGCGCGTGAATCGTCCGATTCCGATCGGTCAACGCCTTGACTTCACCGTGACGTCAGCTTTCTGGATTGGTCAAGTTTGTTCGATTCCGAGAAGATTTGTTTTGCGGTCAACTGTTCGGGCCAACCAGATCTACATAAATTTTAAGCAGTAAGTTTTCTTCATCAAACCTTTAGATCCGCTGCGCATAGGTTTATGTTGAATGTTTGTCCGTGATTTGTGCATATCGAGATCCTCATATGTCCCAACAATTGGTAACAGAGCTTGAGGTTAATCAGTTATGTACAAGATTCGGATTAAACTGCTTATTTTGTCTATGTGTGCTCAAGCGCAGCCATATATATTGGATTATATGCATAACTTGGTTTTGCAGGAAGTAGTTAATCCACTATTATGGCCACCCTTTTATGTGCTTGTGCTTAATTGATGGTTGGTTGTATGGTTTTAAATTTGTTTTTAAAGCCTTGGGATTGTCGAGGAATTATGGATAAATGCTTGTATTAATTGCCCGGGGGTTGACCGGATAGTTTAATTAATTAGTAGAAGACGTGTACATCCACTCGTTGGATCTATGAATCGATTTATGTAATTTTGTAAATTATATTTTTCGAATTGTGAATCGACCGTTGGAGACCGGGCCTTCACAAAGATCCAAAGAGACTCGACAAAGCAAGGAAGAAACTGGAGCCGGGATCCAAGGCTGGCCGGCGCGGCTGCGGCTTCTACTGGTGGAAGTTTTGTGGAACTTTCAGTACAAGTCAACCGGGATTCTACTGCAGTGGGAGTTCCAGTTGGTTTAGGACAGAAATCCTAATCCAAGGAGAATAAATATTTAATTGGCCATAATAGTGGATATTTAATTATGGCATTAATTATTTATTTGTTTATTTATGCAGGGGAATAATTGTTGCCTTGTGTGCATAGAATTATTTAGAATTGCATATATATGTATATATTAAAAATCCTCATTTAAAATACTAAGTTGAGAAGGATATTTAAAGTTAAGATAATTTTAAATTCCTAAGGCCTCCATTTCTAATTCGTTGGTAAATCAATTAATTGATAATGTGGGCTTCCCCGAGGATGACATTACTTGAAAATTAATTGAAGGATAATTATCAGAACGAATTTCTAAACGGTTAGAGGAAATCGAATGAGAGCGTACGGGTCACCCCGAGGTGAACGTATAATCAATTTTTACTACCTTAGGATCGAGAAATGGAATTCACTTAGAATGCGATTCATTTCATAACCCCCCGAGGGGTCCC
>CACSLK010027798.1:156407-166638 GCA_902706635.1 Striga hermonthica
AATTTAATTTGATGTAAAAGTAGGAGAGGTATGATTTGAAGTGATGGTTAGTTAAAATAATGTGAGTGGATGAATAATAAATTAAGGTTGATGTGGTGTGTATGAATAATTTATTGATATTATTTAATTATATTGATAATATTGATGATATTGGAGTTGAGTTTAAATTGTGTTTAAAAAAGTGGTTGAGTTAAAATGATGAAATTCTTTTGAAAATTTCCATAAACAAACATGCTCGACGGCGACGTGCCAAAAATCAAATTATGAATGTTTTATATAAGGAAGTGTTCAGTAATATATAATTTTATTTATTATATTTAGTAATGTCATGATTCTTTATTATATAGTTTGAATTTGAAACAAATTTGCCTTTCAAAACAAACAGAAATAATAAATCCCCGTGTATCGCACGAGTGTTATTGTAACACCCCGCCTACTTATTCTAGAAATAATAAAATCAGAGTACAATTTTTGCTTTTTGTTTTCGAGAAACTCTTTAACTTTATTTTCGAAAATACTCATACTAACTCGCGGGATGCTACTAACTTAAACTCTTTCTCATGCAGACGTAAATAAGTACATGCAACCTAATTAAATCCGTTATATAAAAGTATCACAGCGATAAGGGCATTATACATGCATAAGTATGAAAATATCATAATACATACTAAGTTTGAGATGTGCAGAAGCTGAAACATAATATGTCTACGCGTAGTAATAATAATACATGTTCAATAAATGACATGTAGATGCGTTACAAAAAGACTGCTAATGACCACGCGCCACTGCCGCTCACGCGCTACGCGCCGCTCCGTCACCTGAAAAACGTAATGGGGGCATGAGCAAAACCACTATGCTCGCAAAGACCAGTACTTAACTAAACAACATTGTTAATAACTATATCATGACTTGAATATATATGTATTGAACTGAACTGAACTGAAACTGTAACTGGGCATCTAGTGGTCATAAAGACCCTGGGTTTAAAAGTCAATCATGTGCACACTCTGGGTATCATTAAGGCCCGTTAAGGCCTTCATCAGAAGCACGGGGGATCATTAAGGCCCGCCACGGCCTCCCTCAATGGTGAACTAACTGTTTCTCATACATACCTCGAACATGGTACTGAAATTAAAGACGATGTATAACTAGTACGTGACCCCACCTGGTGAACTGCTATTGTTGCAAGTGTTGGCTGAATGGTAGCAGTCGGAGGCTCGACTCTCCTTAAGCTACACAAATTATTGAGCAGAAAGTACTAAGTACTAAGCTCAAACTAAAAACTTGATTCTTATTATTATCTTATCTTACTAGGTTCTCTCGTTCGATTATAAAATTATTTAATCTGGATTTAGGAGATTTGAGTTATTTTGGAAACATTTGTTGACTTTGAGGCATTCTAGATTTCTCTTAAATATTTCTAAGTCTGGTCTGCTTAACTGATTTATCTTCTCTAGCTTATTTGATTGATCTGATTTTATCTGAACTACCTTATTCTGATCTGATTTATCTGACTGTGTTCGGAAAAATACTGAATCTCGGTTAACGCTCAAACCAGTATTCCGAACTGCTATTCTCGAATCGTCCAGACTATCTGGACTGATTCGGCTGAACTGGACTGGTGGCTCGATCTGAGCTGACCAGTTGTTCGTCTGACTGGGTGCAACTTGGTTTAACCGTGGTCCGGGTAGATACGCACATTACACGACATCAACCGACGCACAACTTTTCTACTCGGATCTAGAGTTCATTGGTCTGACCGGGAAAAGACCGAACTAGGGTTCTCTACTCAATTGACTATCTATATTGGTTCATGCCGAAACTCAAACTCTAAGTTCAACGTGATTTTCTAGTGATTTTAGGCCCAACAACTGCAGCTAGTTCTGAACCGGATAATATCCAAAAAGCAGCTAAAGCCCCAAATTATTAGGCATACCAAACAGTCTCCAAAATTTACGGAATTTTAATCATATCACCTTTAGAATTTATAAAAATTTTCTGTAAAGTTTCAACGTATTTCAAGGCCTTTAGCATTTTTATCAAAAACCGAGCATATCAACTACATATTAGACAAATCCGGATAAAATAGTAAACGGGCACCAAAAATCATGAAACTTAACATATATAAAGTCCAAGGTCAAAACTTCAAGTCTCAAGTCAACACCTATCACGTTCAACTCAAATTTACTACGACCGGCAATTTACTCGAACCATTAGTTCGCCTATCAACCGGACACTAAAAATTAATCCGATTACATCTTAAGCCTCAAGTCAACGGGGCGAATTTTATCATATTTATTTTAACATTTTATCACGATTATAACAAAAGTCCCAAGAGATCGCTTTAAGTCCAAATGTCCCTATTTTTTTTTGGTAAAATACTTTTTCCCATCCGAACTATCACGGTTTTGGCGCATCACCATATAAGCTATTTTTTTTAACAAACCACCATATGAACTATACGAGTTTGTCAATGTGTCCCCCAAAACCGGATATAAAAGTGGTTTAGGGGGCACATTGACAAACCCGTGATTGTTCATATGGTGGTTTGTAAAAGTATTTAGGGGGCACATATGGTGACCAAACAGTTTTTTCAGTCAAAACCACTTTTATATCTGGTTTAGGGGGCACATTGACAAACCCGTATAGTTCATATGGTGGTTTGTAAAAATAAATAGTTTATATGGTGATGCGCCAAAACCACGATAGTTCGGATGAAAAAAAGTATTTTGCCCATTTTTTTTCTAAAATCACTCAAATCAATCATCTTTTATCCCTTATCTCATTATAATCATCAAGTCTAAGAGCATCTACAATCGAATACACCAAACTCAAACCCATTTTGCAGTAATTCATCTCCAACCGAAAAACCTATTTTCCAACCCAAAAGAATATTCTCAGAATATTCTCTTTTACATCAACTTTTACAACTTTTCAATACTACCCACATATTTTACAACTTTACAAATTAAACCACACTTTTATTTTCAATTCAATTTAGACTTTATGTAATAAAATCGGAATAATAAATAGTCATTAAAAATAAAATTTAAAAATTACAACACACAATATAATATTAAAAATTACAACGCACAACATTATAAATTAAAAATTACAACACACACGATAAAATTAAAAAACTACAACGGACAAGATGAGAAACTAAAAATTACAACACACTAAATAAAATTAAAATTACAACACACAAGATGAGAAATTAAAAATTACAACAAGTAAAAATAGATAGTCTTTCAAGTCTCGGAATTGGTGAATTCCTCCCACAGATGATCAATTAGTGCATTTCGAAGTGCAATGTGATCATTTTTATTTCTAATTTTTTTGTAGCGAGATATGAATTCTTCAAATCGAGTGCTTTCATCTACTGCCATTTCGACCTCCGGCGACGTTGTTTCCATTTCAGTTTCAATTGGTGCACTTAGGTCACGTTCATCCTCGACAATCATGTTATGCAAAATTATACATGTGGTCATGATATCATGTAGCACTTCTTTTTGCCAGTAACGTACTGGTCCTGCTACAATGCCAAAACGTGATTGAAGAATTCCAAATGCACGTTCAACGTCTTTTCTGCATGCTTCTTGTTTTACAAAATATTTTTTTTTTCGGACCACGTGGCTCATGAATTGTTTCCACAATGGTAGACCATTATGGATATATGCTATCAGCTAAATAATAACCCATGTTATATTCTTTTCCTTGAATTATATAATGAGCTGGAGGAGCAATACCTTGGGTTAGATCCAAGAAAAGATGAGATGATTCTAGAACGTAGATATCGTTGTTGGAGTCCGACAAACCAAAATAAGCATGCCATATCCATAGATCATAATCTGCTACAGCTTCAAGAATGATTGTAGGCTTTCCACTACGACCAGCATATTGGCCAGCCCACACTGTAGGACAATTTTTCCACTTCCAATGCATGCAATCTAAACTCCCCAACATTCCTGGAAAACCACGTTGTTGACCAATATATAGAAGCCTGGAAATATCATTAGATGTGGGTCTCTGCAGTTATCGCTCTCCAAATACCTCAATTGTCGCTCGACGGGACTTTTTCATACTTTCAACTGCAGTGGACTCACCAATTTTGACATACTCATCTGTAGCATTTGCTGGAACGCCGTATGCCAGCATACGAAAGATGGCAGTTATTTTTTGTATTGGAGATAATCCAAGTCTGCCAGCTCGATCCACTCGTTATTGAAAGTAATGATCATGATCTTTGACTGCATCGACAATTTGAAGGAACAACGAGCGAGACATTCTGTATCTTCTACGAAACATGGTCTCGTTATACAATGGATTTTCTGAGAAATAATCATTGTATAACCTACGAGCAGCAGCCTCTCGATCACGATTGATAACAATATGCCCAGAAAAAGAACCTCCATGGGAGGCTTCTTGGTTTTGTTGATTGAGAAGGTGTTGAATGATGATGTTGTTATTAGCGATAACAAGAGATATCACTGCTTGTTTTGGACGAAGAGCAGTCATAATTAGTATATGATCATCTTCAGAATCAGATGAAGAAGATGACGAATTGCCAAATTAAAATTCATTGAAAAAATGTAGGATTGAGAAATATGATAAGATGTTTGAAGAGATTCAAGTGTGTAAAGGATTTAGTATATGTTATGTTCTTATAGTAATGAATTTGAAAGGTGTGATAAACTTGTCATTTTCAAGTACAAAGCATTGATAGACGTGACAGTCTTTGCAGTGGGAGGTCCTTTTCGGGTCAAAGTAGTGATAGGTGTGGGGAACATGGCAGTGATATGTCATTTTCGGGTCAGAACTTGGAGAATTGTGACCACCTTTGCAGAGAATGCTCATTTTTGGGTCAAAGCATTGATATGTGTGGGAAACATTGCAGTGATATGTCATTTCCGAGTCAGAACTTGGAGAAGCGTGTCACCTTTGCAAAGATTTCTCATTTTTCGGGTCAAAGCATTGATATGTATGGAGAACATTGCAGTGATATGTCATTTTCGAGCGAGAACTTGGAGAATCGTGACCACCTTTGCAGAGAGTGCTCATTTTCGGGTCAAAGCATTGAGATGTGTGGAAATCATTGCAGTGATTTGTCATTTTCGAGTCAGATCTTGGAGAAGCGTGTCATTTTTGCAGAGGGTGTTCATTTTCGGGTCAAATCATTGATAGGTGTGGGAACATTGAAGTGATATGTCATTTTCGAGTTAGAACATGGAGAAGCGTGTCACTTTTGCAGAGGGTGTTCATTTCGGGTTAAACCATTGAGAGGGGAGAGACTCTTTCACTATAAAAGAAGGCATGATAGTGTAATGGCTCCATCCCAACATTTATATTCTATACACTAAACATTCATCACATCTAACTTCTTGTAAGAATGTCGATCTGTTCATCTTCCTATACCCAAGACGAAGATATTCTTTTATGTCAGGTTTATATGGATATTTCTTAGGACCCAATTATTGGGGTATACCAATCATCTGACCGATTTTGGTCACGTATAGAGAAAGCTTTCAATGAGCGAAGACTTGAGCATTGGGAGGTTCGTAGCCAGAGATCTATGCAAGCACGGATTCAAACAATCGAAAAAGTAGCCAAAAGACTCCATGCATGCATAAAAGCAGTAGAAGATATGCATCAAAGTGGTGCTTCAAATGAAGATACAGTGAGTATTAAAATCTTATTATATATTTTACTTATTAAATTTATTATTTATATTAGCTATGTTTGATTGTTTATGAAAAAATGTAGATGCTCAGAGCGAAAATGTTCTTCAAAGAAGATTCCAAATTCATGTCCGGATGGAAATACGACCATATTTGGAATATTATTAAAAACTTTGAAAAATTTCAAGATGGAGCTTCGAGGAGCAAGAAAAAACAATCTGGTCGTTATCCATCTTCGGAGTCAGAAAATCCAACTCCCGAGTCTGCCCGACAAGAATCATCAGGTATTTCTTCATTTTCTCTGAATTTAAGCGACTCGGATCAATTTGCTAGTGGTTCTCCATCTGAAAGACCTATGGGGGTGAAGAAAGCCAAACTAAAAAGAAAGGTAAATGATGATTCATCATCGCTCATCAATACTATGAAGGAAGAAAACATAAGACTTGTTGAGGAGATGAAAAATACAAACGACCAAATAAAACATCAATTGGAAATACGCGACAGATCTCATGCTTTAAAAGAAATGAGGGAAGAAAATAGAATTCTGTTTAAAGATGTCGGTTCCATAGCAGATCCTCGAGTTCGAGCATACGTTGAAGCTGAAAAAGCACGAATCTTGGAGAAAAGAGCTTAACAAGCCCAATCAGATCCATTTCCAACCAATACATTTGGCCAATTTTTCAATGATCTTGGAGGAAGCGGTTCCAACTTGCCGTATTACTAAATTATCATGCTTGTTTTTAGTTTGTGGATTTATGATGTATTTTTATTTTAGTACTGTGTGATGTTGTATTTCATTTCAGCACTTTTTATTTAAATGTTTTTCTATAAATCGTAATGTATCACGTATTATTGTTATTTCAACCTATATTAGTAGTATTGTTGTTATTTAATGTTAGTGTTTTTATTTTCTTGTTAAATAAAAATACCATAAATAATATGTATTTTGCATTATTATTGTGAAATATATAAAATTAAATGATAACTATAATATTTATTACTTTAAATATTATACTATCTAATTTGTATGAAATAATTTCTTTACTATTTTACATTATTATTGTGAAAAAATTAACATTAATATGTATAATTACTCTATTATGAACAAATATAAAATAATATCATATTAATTATTTTAAATATCATATTATATAATTTTCATGAAATTAAAAAAAAATGTATTCTTTAAACTTAATTTTCAATTTAAAAGATTGTTTATTTTATTTTTTACTATTTAAAAAATAAAGAAAACTAAAAAAACAAAAATCAATTTATAAATTAAACAAACTTAAAGGACCAAAATGTAAAAAAAAAGATGAAACGCAAAATTTGCGTTCAGACGCAAATATGCGTCAATCTGAAGAGAGAGAGGGTTGAGATTGCAATATGCGATCGGTTTTTGGCATTGGTTGGAGCTCCCCGTACTGCAATTTTTGCGTTTTGCAGTACGGTTGGAGAAGGTCTAAGCCATATATTTCAAGCTTTAGCGATTATACCTCAAATGTTCGAAAAAAAGAGCAGATCGGGCTAAGAAATGTTCAATGGAACCAAGATTGGGTCGATTTTCGTACGTTGGGTTCAGATCTGAGGAGCTGGTCGGATCTTGGGCTATGGAGCTCGGTTTTTGGAGTGTTGACCTCAGATTCGAGTTGAAGAACCGCTGTCGGGCTGGTTTTGACTACTCGGGTCGGGTTCGGTGCGAAATCCGAGCTTGGGCGCGCGTGGGAGAGAAACTGCCGGTCTGGTCGCGCGTGAAGGTTTGGGCTGCTGCAAATGGACGCTCTCTGGTCGGAACTGGTGCTGGTCGGTTCCGGTCTGAGCTAAGGAGGTCGCACGTGAACAGGAACTGCGCGCGGTTTTGGCTGAAAAATGGAGCTCCCGTGGACTGAGCTCGCGACAGTAAGCTTCTTGTGACTGGTTCACGACGGTGGAGAGAGAAGGAGTTGCAGGACTCACAATTTCCGGCGGGGAGGAGCTTGGTAGGGTGGCTTGAGCTCGGACCTGTGGTGCTTTCCGGTGAGGACGGCTGTGATACAAGCTTCGAGGCCGAGAAGATGAGCAGCTCGCCGTGGAAGGAGAGCTCGTGGCTGAGCTGCGGGTTACCAGCAACGTCGGAGATGGCGACTCGCCGGAGCTGCAGGAGTGCCGGAATTTCTGGCCGGATTTGATGGAGAAGATGGTGGAGGATTTTTTATTTTTTTTTTTGCTTCGGGTTTCTTGAGTGTGGATGGTGTTGAAGAAGAAGAAGGTGAATAGTAACTTAATGGATAAGAATCTTGTGGGTGAGAATGAGCTAAGGGAAAAAAACATGACCTTCTATTTATAGATGGAGCATAAGCTAGGGTTTGATACTCTTGTTGGGCTTGAACGTGGGCCTCTAAAAACGAGCTAGGATTATTAGTCGTCTTGGGCTCGGATTTTTTTAAAAAAAAAATGCCACTTGATACGGAATTTAACTCGACCACTCAAATTAAAATGGGCCGATTATTAAAAATAAATTCGGGGCTAGGATTTAAAATGTCTCGATTAAATAGTTGGGCTAATAATTGGGTTTGTTCGGGAATTAAATCAATTCCCGACTTTTCTAATACCCGTTAAAAATAAATAATCGAGCCTTAGACTTAGGATTTTATATTCGTTTCCGAAATAATAAATAGAACGCTCTCTTTATGGCTTAGACTTAAAAATAAATAAATTATGCGATTAATACCAATAATTTTTGGCATAATTAAAATATTACTAATTTGGATAAATAAAGTCGAGCTAAATATATAAATTTGGGTCGGGGCTTACAGCTGTACTATTTAAAAGAAAGAGAAAATAATCTTTTTCATCCCAATACGAAGGCACATTATGTTTTTCACACTGCCCAATAAAAAACTAATTTTTCAGCCCTAAAAGTACGAAGGTTATGCGAAAACTGTCGCATATTCATCGCATAACTGTCGCATATGCGAATGTTATGTGAAAAACTGTTGCATATCAATTGCATAACTGTTGCATATTCATCGCACAATGCCTTCGCACTTTAACTTTTTTTTATCCCAGAAATTACGAAGGGATATGAGAATGCCTTCACACTTTTAACTTTTGCACAATGTCATCGCGCAATTGTCGCATATTCATCGCACAATGCCTTTTGCACTTTCTGGGGTGAAAAACTTAGCTTTTCATTGGATGGTGTGAAAAATTTAACAACACTTCAAAACGGGGTGAAAATAGATATTTTCACTAAAGAAAGGATGAGTAGTAAATCTATAGCTTTATTGGATGATGATCAATCAAATATTAATTTTACAACCAACCATTATCAATCGATATTTAGAAATTTTATATTGTATTAATTTTAATTACTCTATTTTTATTTCATAATTATTAACAATCCAAACAACTATTTATTTATTTTTACCTAGTAGCACAAATCCTCCATATATATTAATTCAAAACGTGTCGAGTCTAAGCGGCAGACTCATACGCTTCGGATGCTGACATGACAAAAATATATGCTTCAGAATGTTATTTGTATATTCATTTTTGCTCTGGAATTGAATTTTGTATTACACATAAATAACTTTCTTCAAACTTGGTTAGTGTACATTTAGTTTTGTTATTTGTTTTCTCTTAGTGCAAATTTCTTTCCTAGTTTGGGCAATTAGCAATCTTACCATATTCTAATTTTCTTTCATTTTTCTATTCTAAATTACGATTTACAAATCACTTTTTACATTGTCTATTCTAGAGATGTTAAACGGTCTTTGGCCCAATGGGCTAGCCCGTTTAACCCGTAAAACAACAGAATTAGGGCCCTTTATTGGTAGCCCGTTTATATCAAGGTTTTTTAGGCCCAAATCGTTTAGCTCGAAGCTCGATAAGGCTAACTCGAAAATTACTAGGGTTGGCCCGTTTACTTGGGTTGGGCGGTGTAAATGTTTGTAGCAAGTAAATAATATGCTCTTAGATTTCTTGTATTTTATAATTTTGCTATTCCACTTCTCATTTAAGTATGAGTTGTAACGAATTATTATGATTTTAAAAGACAAATATTAACAATATAGTTATTGTACTTCACACTAAAATATTTAAGTCAATTAGAATGACTAATAGGAAACACGTGAGACAAAGACCTGACCCTTGAAATATAGTGATAGAATTTATAATGAGACAGTATCCTGAAAATTTTCAAAGCGTACAAAATAAGTAGTAAAATGTTAATTGTAAATAGTTTGAATAATTTTTTTTTTCTTTTGAGAAAAAAATACGTTATTTAAGAGTTTGTGATGTGTGTTCATATATAATGTGTGGTTGTATATATAGAGTTGTAAATACTAAATAGCCGTTGAAAACAATCGTTAACTAGCCGTTGTAACTTTTAATTTATTTTCTTTTATTTTTTGATATATTATTATTATTATTATTATTATTATTATTATTATTATTATTATTATTATTATTATTATTATTATTATTATTATTCTAAAAATTGGCCTAGGCGGCGCTTAGGCGCTAGGCGGTGCTCGGACGTCTCCGAATTGCACAAATCGGCAAAAAAAAAA
>CACSLK010027800.1:3136-29418 GCA_902706635.1 Striga hermonthica
TATATATATATATAGAAGAGATCATATGAGAAAGAAAGATGGTGAAAGAAATAAGAATGATTTTCTATTTCAATGTTGTGTGACTATTATATTTGTAATGGAAATTGCACACTAAGCGGTTTAGTTAACACATCTGCCACTTGCTCAATAACAGGAATGGCTATCATCAGATCCGACTCTATCAGTCTCTGGATGGTAGGCTGAACTGAACTCTAGTCTCGTGCCCATCGCCTCGTGCAAACTCTGATCTTTGTCGAACACTAGAGGATCGTCACACTCCTGGCGGTCGCTATCATCCGCGAGAGGCGTGCAGGAGCCGTTGGGCTACGGGAAAGTCGCATGCCCGACCAGTGCCCTCATCACCCTAGGTGATTGTCGTTACCCTTCCGTCGCGAGCTCGAAACCGCTGTGCGCGACCCTGCAGCTGACTTTTGAAGATTTTTGCTTATCTATAGCGTTGGGTCTTTTTGCGCCCTAGGAATGCAGCAGTGTTAAAACTCTTGAGGGAGAGCTTTGCCGCCCTTGTGGTCCTACTTGGCTCGATTCTAGATTAGTCGGTTCCCATATGGATCCAAAAACCGGACAAGATCGAATCGTAAGGACAACATAATGTATGTTCAAACATTGGATGTCATCCAAGTAACCTACAATAGTTGCACGTAAATTGAATAAACCGACTGTAATGAAGATTCAAACAGTTGCGGAAGCAGTTTTTCACTAAAAATTAAATCTTCACGAGAGTCGGACGCGCGTAGCGCGGGTTTGGCGAGCGCGCGCATGAAATATTATAATTCCATATGTAAATGAGTCGCATAATTAACAATTATGGAAATTTTTATCACATGCAACTAATTTGATGAGATCATAAGAGAAAAAAAACTAAAACACCTTCCATACTTCAGCTGGGCCGCTACTGCTTCGACAATCATTTTCTGCATTTCGCCTCTCGTCATAGTTAGTGTTTGCTCCTCGACTTGGGGTGGTGGCATCTTGGTTGATGAGAATGATCGCGTTAAAGATTTCAACTAGTTCTTAAAACGCCCAGGTCCTAAATTGATGGATTTTATCTTTCAAGTCCGGAATTAAAGTGTTTGATAGATATCGGTGACATTTTTCGATCATAACACATATCATAAGATTTATAAAAATAGAGACTATTTATCGAGATTGAAGGCTCCTAAAAACTTTAAGCCATTTGCAGATACAAAGCCTTCAAAGTCAAAACACCAACTAGATTTTGAGACGATGGGAGAACCGTGTAGGTTTAAGTAATGGGAGAATTAGGGTATGAGCGAGCCAGATTCGAAGGAGGTCGGGCGTCGTGGTCGCTGTTGATGGCGGATTGATGGCCGAGAAAGGAGGGGAAGTTCAAATAGCCGCGACCCATTCTTTTCTGTTCAAAACGAGAGAGAGAGAGAGCTATCGGGGAGAGAGAGAGAGAAAGAGAAGATGAGAAGTTAGTGCTCGGTCAGCGATAAGTACCCCGATGTAAGTCCGATGGCAAGGTCGAGATGGGTTAATGACCACATCTTCATCAACTAGGCCGTACACTGGGCGGTGAAATTGGTTTTAAAATGAAACTCCACTGAGGCTCGGTAACCACTGCATCGCCGCTTGACTTCTCGGATTCTCCTGCAGCCTTTTTACCGACTTCAATGCCTTCTTGAAATTTGGCCTCGGCCGTAGCTGTCATCTCCGCTCGAAGATTTATTATATCGGCTTCGTGGGCTGCCCAGATGCACTTCACTCGGCCAACAACGTGGTTAGCAGCCCAAATGAGACCAGAACACCACCAGCGCGGCCCAGGCGTAGTTCAACTGGTCCAGGCAGCCCCAGACTGGCCCAGGGTGCGAGTGTTAAAAGGTATGCTGTAAAAGCTATGTTTTGCAAATTCTATCAATTCCATTTTGATCTGGCAATCATGTTTCGGTCAAAGTACATATGTTTGCAGTTTATTTATTTATGCAATAAATACTCCATGTCTTACATTGAGGTAGTGTGGTTCGAAGAGTTTCGAACAGAAAGATCACCTATCGGTTCCTTATAAGACTAAACTATTCGTTCACAGTCTAGACTGGTAGTGAGACCCCACTTGGAAAAAGACTGTAGTGTATTCTCGATTCAGTTGGTTTTTGACTGAAGGATTACACTGACACTTATGTTAAGTGTTGAACAGGACCGCGGAAGGCAAAGGTTATGAGACTCACTGACCGTTGTTGTTACCTCGTCCTTCAGTGATTGATGCGTTCTCTTAAGCTGTAAGATAATATAAAATAGGCACATATTTTTATTTCTTATTTATTTGATTTACCAAGTGATTCCTATTCTGTTAGGATGACATACGAGGTATTTTGGTAAGCAAGAATAATTATATGGCGTGCTATTATAGATTATTTACAGTCACTATGTTCCAGTACACTGGATTGATGACGTCCCCGAAATGAGCTCAGAAAGGAACATTATGTTAAACCCTGCAGGTAGACGATTGTCTGACTTAATGGTTAATGGCTGAGTGGTACTAATTTCGGAAATGAATAAGAAGTTGATTAATTATTTTGTCAGTAATTTAATTAATCAACGGACGTTATATCTTAAACATAGGGAGGTAAATCGATCAATCAGATTAATATTATTTAATCATGGAGGCTCGATTTTATTGGTAAAATAGTGGCTAAATGGGGAGAGCAATAATATTACTCTAGTGGGATGTTTTATTATTTAATTCCATTAAATAGAAATTAATTTTATTCCATATTAATTAATTAATTAGGAGAATAAAATTCATACAAGAATATTCTCTTGGGATTAGGAGACTTGGGAGTCTTCTAGAAGATGAAGATTAGTAGGAAATATGTTTCCTACATTATATTATTAATTGGAGTAAAATTAGGCTTCCTAAATTAGGAATTAATTCTATTCCATGATTATTAATTTAATTAGGAAAGGAAATTCCTACATGGATCATCTCTAGTGTTACGAGACTTAGGAGTCTTCTAGAAGAGATGGATTAGTAGGAGATCTCCTTCCTAGATTGAGTTAGTATTGAATTAGAATTAGAATTCCTAGGCCTAATGGAATAAGCTCATATTTAGGGAGATTCGATTAAACGCTCCACCAAGTTTAATCGAAGTAGGTGTTTAGGTAATCCATTAGAAGGCCTTTTGGTATAATTAATTGAGGTTTCTAATAATCATATTTTCGGGTCATCAGCATAACCTCATCGCCGCCCATCTGCCGCCATGAGGTTTCGCCGGAAATCGCCTACCGCCGCCGGAAGTTAGCCAGGCCCAGCCGATCGCCACCGCAAGCCGACGCTCGCAGCCGCGCACCAGCCAGGCCCGACGCCGACTCCCAGCAGCATCCTCGAGCGACGCCCGTGAGGTCCCAGGGTCACCTGCTCGTTGCCGATCACCCGCGCATCTCACCAGTCGCCGCCTGCGCATCCCCAGCATGCAAGGAGTACACACGCAGCATCCCGCGAACGTCCAAGAGATTCGCCCCGCTCGCCCGCGTGCTGCCAGACGCCCAGCGCCAGTTCGCGTAGGCATAGGACTCCGCCAGCGCACGTCCGCGACATGCACACCTCCTCGCCAGCGCCCGTCCGCGTTCCCAGCGTCCGTCCGCGTGTCTGCCCAGCGCCTGACACGCCCGACGCACACGTCTGCTGCACCCGACGATCGAGACCCGTGCACCGTCCGTTCGTGATCCGGTTGACGAGTTGATTAGATTCAACTAAAGGCCAAACCTATCCGCCCATTAGGTTGTGGTGTTCAGACGAACTTCACGAACGGTACTCTACATCGTCTCAGAGTCGGCAAAAATTTTAAAAGGTAAACGTTCATATCCTAACTATAGATTCCGTTGCGTTAATATTTATTTCGATAAAGTTCAATACTGTGCATGTTGTTTGACGTTCCTAACAAAACCCAAAAACTGGTATCAGAGCCCAGGCTTAATGCAAACTCATGCACAGTTTGAATTTTGGACTTTGCCTGTCTACATGAATTATGTGCGTACGGACGCAGCGACATAGTAGATTAGAAATTGCAATAAGTTTTTGCAGGTGTTTCGAATCCGACTATTGTGGCCCGTATGTATGAATTTTAATTCATGTTGAATGTATGCTGTTTTTAAAGCCTTGGACATGTCAAGGAATTTTTTGGTTGGTGAATGCTTGTAATAAATTATTCGCGCGGTGGGACACCGCATAGCTTATTTCTTTCATAGTAACTCATGTACGGCTCCTGCGTGGGTCATAGGATGAATTATGTAATTGTTGTTTATATTATTCGTTATTGATCCAGCTGGCGTGGACCAACCTTGACGGGGCGAGGCATAAACACGTACACGGATGCCATGGTGTTGATCCAATGGCGACTTTCCCAGAGACAACCAATTCAGTGGGAGTCACTGCGAAAGAGGGAGTTCCAATACCTGAAACGGAGGACACACTCAACAAGGACAGGACTGTGTTTTCTCCGTAACATTGGAGATTGATTAATGGCCATGATAGTTGGATTATAGTTCCTAGTTTATTATTGCTCATTAATCATGCATATTTTACGTGAATCTTATGTGCAAATACAAACATGTTAAGAAAATCCCATAAAATAAAAATTATATTAAGTGTGTAATGGGTTGAAATAAATTACATCCAAGGCCTCCATTATAGGTTTGTCAGTGAAGTGATTTAATTCGAGCCTAAAGGACGTTTTATTTCACAGTTCACAAGGACAAATCTCCTTCGGGATGGTTATAGTGAGCTATTTCAAAAGCGTACGGGTCACCCAAAGGTGGACGTATAATTTTGGTAGTAAACTTAGTACCAATTAATGGGTTATGCTTAAAGTGCAAATAATTACGATAGTCCCAAAGGACAAGGTCGTTTTTATTCTTTTATAAAGATATTCTTTTAAAAAGTTAATTGCGCTGGCCAAAAGATGAAACCGACTATTAGTTGAGTATTGCTGGGAAGTATGTCAAGCTAATGGGATTTATCCCTCCTCTTGCGAATGTTTGAACCGTAGACGTCCATACTCCGTGGCCTGCGGGGATTCAGTGTTTTGAGGTGTTGGTGAATTTATTCAAATGTTGTTTAATGGGATCAATATTTGATGTATAAATTCAAAACTACTTGACTGAGTAAAGACTATGTTTGCATGATCCCAGGAATTCAAAATGTCTTTCAATCCGTTGTCCGTAATTCTCAAAGAAAACAAGCTTGTTGGTCCCAATTATATTGACTGGAAAAGGAACTTGGATATAGTGTTAACTGCTGAAGGGTACAAATTTGCTATTGTTGAGGCTTGTCCGGCTGTGCCTGCTGACAATGCACCAGACCAAAAGAAAGAGGAGTATGCTCGGTAGAAAAAAGCTGACGAGATGGCGAAGTGTTACATCTTGGCATCTTTGTCAAATGTACTTCAACATCAACATCAGTCTATGAACACTGCAGCAGAGATGCTTTTTAATCTCAAGGAGTTATTTGGTCATCAGTTGCGGGCTGCCCGACAAGAAGCCATGAGGGTTCTGATGAACATGACCATGCACGAGGGCACTCCCGTAAGGGAACATGTTCTTGCTATGATGGCCCAGCTGAATGAGCTGGAGGTTCTTGGGGCTTTTATTGACGGGGAAACCCAGGTCGATATAGTGCTCCAGTCTCTGCCGAAGAGCTTCGAGCAATTCCGGTTGAATTATAACATGAATAAGATGTTGATGACTCTTCCGGAACATGTTGCTGAGCTTCAGGCGGCAGAGGGCCTATTTCGTCAGAAGACCCAAGCTATGGTGGCCCAGCGGGGAGAAGTTTCTACTTCTAAGGCTCCTAAGGGCAAGAAGAGGAAGAATTCCGCAAGAAAGGGCAAAGCGGTCATGAGTGATGCGCAACCACGACAAAAGGCAAAGAAGCCGAAAGGCAAGTGCTACAACTGTCAGCAGAAAGGACACTGGATGGCAAACTGCCCTCTTCCCAAGAAACCCAAAAAAGGTACTCCTTTTGCTTTAGTTGTTGAAACATGTTTAGCGGTGTTATCTACCAGTACCTGGTGTGTAGATACGTGGGCCACTGATCATGTCTGCAATTCATTGCAGGGGTTCCAGGAAACCAAACGACTTAGGGAAGGAGAAGTTACCATCTACTTGGGCGATGCTAGTAGAGCGTCAGCAGTTGCAGTGGGAGACGTCTATTTAGATTTTGGCTTAGATAGGTTTCTAGTTTTGAAAGATTGTCTTTATGTTCCCAGTTTTAGAAAGAATTTGATTTCAGTTTCTAAGTTGTTTATGAACAGTTTTTCCGCTACGTTTGATAATAAAGTTATTGTTCGTTTTGGCAAAAAGTTCATATGTTCTGGTTCATTAGTTGACAATCTATATATTCTAGAATCTAAGTCATCTCCACTGCAACATAAACAATTACTTAATTCATCATCTAATCTGAATAAGAAAAAGGAACCTTCTAAAATGAACGAAACATATCTTTGGCATCTAAGACTTGGTCATATTAACCTTAGGAGGATTCAAAGGTTGGTAGTAGACGGGCCCTTGGGGTCGTTAGAAGTCGAGGCTTTTCCAACTTGTGAGTCTTGCCTAGAAGGTAAAATGACTAAGAGGGTTTTCAGTTCAAAGGGGCATAGAGCCAAAGATGTGTTAGGGCTAGTTCATTCCGATCTATGTGGTCCTATGAGTATTCAAGCGAGAGGTGGTTTCGAGTACTTCGTTACGTTTATCAATGATTACTCGAGATATGGGTACATTTTTCTTCTGCACCGCAAGTCTGAATGCTTTGAGAAGTTCTTAGAGTATAAGGCAGTTGTGGAGAAGCAGTTAGGAAAAAGTATCAAGTCATTATGATCCGATCGTGGGGGCGAATATCTCTCGAATGAGTTTAGGAGCTACTTGACTGATAATGGGATTATGTCCCAGCTGAATGCGCCTGGCACGCCTCAGCAGAATGGCGTATCAGAATGGTGGAACAAGACTCTTATGGAAATGGTTAGGGAAATGATGAGTTATAGTAGTTTACCAGATTCGTTTTGGGGATATGCCCTAGAAACAGCGGTATACATTCTGAATAGAGTACCTTCTAAATCAGTACCGTCTACACCATTGGAGTTGTGGTCTGGGCATAAGCCTAGTCTAAGGCATCTCAAGATTTGGGGTAGTCCAGCACATGTGCTGAGAACCGATACTGATAAGTTGGAACTGAGATCAGAAGTTAGGCTTTTTGTGGGATATCCTAAGGAAACGAAAGGTGGTCTATTTTATAGTCCCAAGGACCAGAAAGTAATCGTTAGCACGAATTCTTGGTTCTTGGAAGAAGACTATGTCTTAGATCATAAGCCCAGTAGTAGACATGTTCTTGAGGATTTAAAAGGAGTGAGTACTTCAATACCGAGTGTGCTAGATATTACACCACAAAGTACTACAACACGTATCGCTGATGATGCACCTGAGCAGGTAGTACCTCGTCGTAGTGGGAGGGTTGTCCGGCAACCCGAACGGTTCATGGGTCTAGGAGAGTCTTCTGAGGCCGTCCCGGACGTTCTTGAATCCTACCCATGGACATACAATGAGGCACTCCAAGATCGGGACGCAGAGTCTTGGAAAAAGGTGATGAAATCTGAATTAGAGTCAATGGACACTAATCAGGTCTGGGATCTTGTAGAGCCACCCAGTGGCGTTCGTGCCATTGGATGCAAGTGGGTCTATAAGAGAAAGAGAGGATCATATGGGAAGGTTGAGACCTTCAAAGCTAGGCTTGTTGCGAAGGAGTACACTCAGAAAGAAGGGATCGATTATGAGGAAACCTTTTCGCCGGTAGCCATGCTCAAATCCATCAGGATTCTCTTGGCTGTGGCCGCTCATAAGGATTATGAGATTTGGCAAATGGATGTTAAGACCGCTTTCCTTAACGGGAATTTGGACGAGGACATCTATATACAGCAACCAGAAGGATTCATTGCAAAGGGCCAAGAGCATCTGGTCTGCAAGCTGAAGAGGTCCATTTATGGGCTGAAGCAGGCGTCGAGGTCTTGGAACATCCGTTTTGACGAGGTTGTCCAATCATATGGATTTACCCAATGTCCGGATGAGCACTGTAAAAGAAAAGTGATGGAAACGTGGTGATGTTTCTAGTGCTGTACATGGATGATATTATTCTCATTGGAAACAGTGTGAAGATGTTGTCAGACGTAACGGGTTATCCAAACAGTTTGATATGAAGGATTTGGGTGAAGTAGGACATGTTCTCGGAATCAAGGTTATTCGCGACCGAGAGAAGAGCAAGTTCTGCCTATCCAAATCCACATACATAGACACTGTCCTAAAACGTTTCAACATGCAGGATTCAAAGAAAGGGGATTTACCCTTTCGGCACGGAATACCTATATCTAAGAGGATGTCCCCGAAGACGCCTCAAGAGATAGAGGACATGAAGGTAGTTCCTTATGCATCGGCAGTAGGAAGCCTCATGTATGCTATGTTGTGCACGCGACCTGATATTTGTTATGCCGTGGGCATGGTAGCAAGATATCAGAGTAATCCAGGATCGGAACCTTGGTCTGCGGTAAAGCATATACTCAAGTACCTTCGTAGGACTATGGAGTACATGTTGATTTACCAGGCAGATGAGTTGCTTCCGTTGGGTTACACCGATTCTGACTTTCAGGCAGACCGGGACGAAAGCAAGTCAACATCAGGGTTTGTGTTTACTTTAGGAGGAGGAGCCATAGTATGGAGGAGTGTCAAGCAGAAATGCGTGACAGACTCAACCATGGAGGCTGAGTATGTAGCAGCCTCAGAGGCAGCGAAAGAAGCTGTCTGGCTTAGGAATTTTCTCCTCGACCTTGACGTGGTGCCGAGTTTGCCCGTTGCAATCACAGTGTTCTGTAATAGCGGAGCAGTAGCAAATTCGAAGGAACCACGAACTCATAAAGCGAGTAAACACATAGAGCGCAAGTACCACTTGGTACGAGAAATCGTTGGACGAGGAGAAGTCGTTGTTGCCAAGATACAATCAGAGGACAACCTAGCAGATCCTTTTACGAAGAGCTTACCGACGAAAGTCTTTACGAGACTCGTAGAAGGAATGGGAGTCAGATGTTAGGGCAACATAGGAGACTAGTCTTTGAGAATTAGATTGAAAGAAATTGTGGTTATTTTGTTTAGCCATGAGCTTATAAAGCATAAGTGGGAGATTGTTAGAGGTATGCTGTAAAAGCTATGTTTTGCAGATTCTATCAATTCCATTTTGATCTGGCAATCATGTTTCGGTCAAAGTACATATGTTTGCAGTTTATTTATTTATGCAATACATACTCCATGTCTTATATTGAGGTAGTGTGGTTCGAAGAGTTTCGAACAAAAAGATCACCTATCGATTCCTTATAAGAGTAAACTATTCGTTCACAGTCTAGACTGGCAGTGAGACCCCACTTGGAAAAAGACTGTAGTGTATTTTCGATTCAGTTGGTCTTTGACTGAAGTATTACAGTGGCACTTATGTTAAGTGTTGAACAGGACCGCAGAAGGCAAAGGTTATGAGACTCACTGACCGTTGTTGTAACCTCGTCCTTCAGTGATTGATGCGTTCTCTTAAGCTGTAAGATAATATAAAATAGGCATATATTTTTATTTCTTATTTATTTGATTTACCAAGTGATTCCTATTCTTTTAGGATGACATACGAGGTATTTTGGTAAGTAAGAATAATTATATGATGTGCTATTATAGATTATTTACAGTCACTATGTTCCAGTGCGTTGGATTGATGACGTTCCCGAAATGAGCTCAGAAAGGAACATTATGTTAAACCCTGCAGGTAGACGATTGTCTGACATAATGGTTAAAGGCTGAGTGGTGCTAATTTCGGAAATGAATAAGAAGTTAATTAATTATTTTGTCAGTAATTTAATTAATCAAGGAACGTTATATCTTAAACATACAGAGGTAAATCGATCAATCAGATTAATATTATTTAATAATGGAGGCTCGATTTTATTGGTAAAATAGTGGCTAAATGGGGAGAGCAATAATATTACTCTAATGGGATGTTTTATTATTTAATTGCATTAAATAAGAATTAATTTTATTCCATATTAATTAATTAATTAGGAGAATAAAATTCCTACTAGAATCTTCTCTTGGAATTAGGAGACTTGGGAGTCTTCTAGAAGATGAAAATTAGTAGGAAATATGTTTTCTACATTATTATTAATTGGAGTAAAATTAGGCTTCTTAAATTAGGAATTAATTCTATTCCATGATTACTAATTTAATTAGGAAAGGAAATTCCTACAAGGATCTTCTCTAGTGTTAGGAGATTTAAGAGTCTTCTAGAAGAGATGGATTAGTAGGAGATCTCCTTCCTAGATTGAGTTAGTATTGGATTAGAATTAGGATTCCTAGGCCTAATGGAATAAGCCCATATTTAGCACCTCCTTAAGGTCCCTAATGGAGCCTATAAATACACCATGTCCCAACCTCTCCTACGCGTGTGTCTTGGCCGATTTTTCTCTACTACATACACGAGAGAATTACATCGTTCAAGAGTTAGGGAGATTCAATTAAATGCTCCACCAAGTTTAATCGAAGTAGGTGTTTAGGTAATCCATTAGAAGACCTTTTGGTACAATTAATTGAGCTTTCTAATAATCATATTTTCCGGTCATCATCATCACCTCATCGCCGCCCATCCGCCGCCATGAGGTTTCGCCAGAAATCGCCTACCGCTGCCGGAAGTCAGCCAGGCCAAGCCGATCGCCACCGCAAGTCGACGCTCGCAGCCACGTACCAGCCAGGCCCGACGCCGACTCCCAGCAGCGTCCTCGAGCGACGCCCGTGAGGTCCTAGGGTCACCTGCTCATTGCCGATCACCCGCGCATCTCACCAGTCGCCGCCTGCGCATCCCCAGCGTGCAAGGAGTACACGCGCAGCATCCCGCGAACGTCCAGGAGATTCGCCTCGCTCGCCCGCGTGCTGCCAGACGCCCAGCGCCAGTCCGCGTAGGCATAAGACTCTGCCAGCGCACGTCCGCGACACGCACATCTCCTCGCCAGCACCCGTCCGCGTTCCCAGCATCCGTCCGCGTGTCTGCCCAGCGCCCGACGCGCCCGACCGAGACGTTCGCTGTCCGCGCCCGACGCGCACGTCCGCTGCACCCGACGACCGAGACCCGCACACCGTCCGTTCGTGATCCGTTTGACGAGTTGATTAGAATCAACTAAAGGCCAAACCTATCCTCCCATTAGGTTGTGGTGTTCAGACGAACTTCACCAACGGTACTCTACATCGTCTCAGAGTCGGCAAAAAAATTAAAAGGTAAACATCCATATCCAAACTATAGATTCCGCTGCGTTAGGATTTATTTCAATAAAGTTCAATACTGTGCATGTTGTTTGACGTTCCTAACAGAACCCAACAGCGAGTTATTGAGCCTGATGGATGCCTCACAGGGGTATCATCAAATTCCTCGGCGAGAGAGGACAGGAAGAGGGTGAGTTTTGTGACGAGCTGAGGAACCTATTTTTACGTGGTGTCGGCAGTACCGACTTGTTAGAGCCGAGACCAAAAAGAATTGAGCAAAATCGAAGTGGTCGACCTGTCGAGGCCGACTGAACTGCCCATTGGGTACGAGACAGGGGCGCGTCTGGGCACGGTGGGCTGCCGCTGGGCACGAGGCAGGTGCGCTGGGCGCGCGGGATATGTGTAGAGCATGGCTTTCGCGCGCGCGAATGCGGGTGTGTGTGTCGCGGGCTCTGGCTGGCGCGCGGGCTGGGACTGTGAGAGGCGCGGGCCTTGGCTGGCCACGACCCGACACCGGTGGATGGATATGACCGCATTCTGGAATGGGTCACCCCGCCCCTGGGCGGTGACCATGTTGGCCTGGCCCTGTTCAGGGTTTGCACATTTAGGAATTAATGTGATAAGTGTGTGATTCCAGTAGGAAAGTAACTGACCTGATTGGGAAAAGCTCTCCACAGCTGCATAAATATCTTCTTTCACCTTGAACGGACCGACCTTGAGCGTGGTATAGTCCCCCATTGCTTGTCCTGGAAGGCCTGAAGCAGAAGTCTCTTATGGCCCCTCTTGTCGGTGAGTCGGCAGAGGGCCTGTTTCATCAGAAGACCCAAGCTATGATGGCCCAGCAGGGAGAAGCTTCCACTTCTAAGGCTCCAAAGAGCAAAGAAAAAAAAAATATATCCCTATTTTATATTATCTTACGGCTTAAGAGAAGCTGAAGAAATTTCAGAAAAAGAGGTTCCAAGGTAATAAATCCTTTGAAGGTGGTAGGAACCAAATTCAGCAATTTGGAGAGAAGCGTTCCGGAATGCAACTGAACAAGTTTTAGAATTCCACGAAGTGAAAGCGGTAGGTTTGATAGAAGTCTGCGACCAGGGCCATGCCGGACGTCGTTAGCAAAGACGCCTACTCGAACTTACGATCAAGTGCTGAAGAGGTGCAAGAAATACATCAATCTGGAGGAGACGGAGGTCCTTTTTAGTAGGTTCTATTGCACTTCGGGTGCTAGTCTTTGTCCTTCAGGACTCTTATCGGGTTTCTTAACCGAGGTTGTAAATGTTTTCTGAAATATCAAGTTTTTTAAGCTGCTCAGGCAAAATCAATGTCGATCCCCTCAAAAAGCCCGTCAAGCAGCGACTTAGGCATCATGGAGCTGGGCTTCACAGCCCGCGCGAGGCCCGATGTCTATCTAAGCTGGCAGCTCGCGAGAGCCCGCGTCCCAGCCCGCAATTGAGCCCGCGTTTCCTCACAGCTGCAGCCCGCGAGAAGCCCGTCTTCAGCCTGCATTCCATCCTCAGCAGTGCGGCCCAGTTTTACTTGTGCGCGGCCCAACGAGCATTTTCGCGCGGCCCAATGGCTCTAGAACGCGTCCAACGGACCAGAAGCTACCCAGCTCGCTGTTGGATCTAACTTTGAATCCTTCACATGATAGAATGTAGGACACCACACGAAGGGATCAATTGCACTCCTCTAAATGCTCCATAATCTCATCTAAATTGACTCGAGAAGCTTCTTGAGTCGTCTCGGGTGGAGATGTCTCTTCATAATAAACGGGAGGCGGTGGATAGTAGTGAGGCACCTCAACATCGTCATCAATACTAGAAAGATCATCACTATCAGACGGCACTCTTAAAATAGCTTAACTGTAATACCTCATTTATTTATGGATTATTTGGATTATTATTTTATGCCATTATTATTACTATTTGAATTAATTTTCTATATTATATTATTGCTCGACATATCTCGTTTGAACTCATTATAATTATTTAGATATTCTCGTCTAATTAATATAATAAGTGGTATTATTGTATTTCATTTATTCGTCATCAATCGAATTATTCGATATTATCCCTCGGGTGTAAATCTCGGCTCAATTGGAAATGTAATTTCAACACACTTTTTGCTATGTTATTTATATTGGCCCATTGTGATATATTAAATGACCCAATGTTGTATGTAATTCTCAGCCCAATTGTAAAGTATTTATTTTGGCCCATTTTCTTTAATCATGGCCCAGGTGGAAATAATTGCAACAGCTTTCTCTGTTCTTCTTCTTCTTCTAGTATGAGACCGAGTCTTCGTCCCTTCAAATTTTTGTTGCGATTTTTGTGGAGAAAATCCATCCCACACGTTCCCCCTCTCACTCTATTATATATCAGTTAAGGAGTTCCATCTCAGAATCATTCCACTCATACTCGCATATCTCGCTCTCTCGCATAACTGTTAAAAATATATATATATATACATATATATCTCATCATCAATTTCCGCCGACTCTACCACGCTCCCTTTTTCGGTAAGCTCTCCTGGAACCGCGTTCTCGACGACCTCCACCATACCCTTACGTTCGAACCGCTGCCAGTAGACAACCGTCGTCCATTCCCCGAGCAGGGTTCCAGCCCCGTCCACCATTGTTTCCGGTGGTCTCCTCCGATCAACTCTGTAAAGTATCAGCGCCCCATTCGTCTTCGACGTCTACGTAGCTGATCCGTCGTGCCATCGACAACCAGCAAGCCTCAGTCCTCGTGTTTGAAGGCTTCAGTCTCGAGTCTCGTGTCCGTTCACCCCGTTCGTCTCGTCCGTTTGTCAACCAAGCTCGTCGATTCCTTAAGAGAGGTATTCGGCGAACCTCTTTGTTATACTTTTGTGCTCGAGTATATTCGTTGATTATATCGAATTCTTCGAATCGATTTCTCGTTAAATTGTTCGATTTAATTATTGGATTGTATATTGGTTTTTTTTCATGGATTATTCGGGGATGATTGGACCTCTCGTTTATCATATTAATTGAGTCTCATTGCCGCTGTAATGAATTCGTGTGATTTCGGTGTCTCGTTTTGTGTTTCGAGCAGTCGTCTTGTGGTTTGGATCGTTCTTATCCCCGTCGTTTGTTTGAATTATTTTTGTCGTTTCTTTATCAAACCTTTTAAACCCGGTTTCAAAATATATTTTCAAACTCTGAAAAAACATTATTTTGTGAGTCTTGATCCCGGTTGCCGTTGGAGATGTTGTCATAGAATTTGGTCGAGTTTTTCCAGGTTGCCGTTTTGTTGTCGCAGCTTCTGTACGAAAACATTTTTTTGGTTCTGTTCTCAAATTTCTGTTCAGTTTGCTGCTTGTCATATCCGTAGGCTTGGTTTTATTTCACGTTTTCATTTTACTTCTCAGCTGGACGTGCTGGTGCAATGGTCATTATATTCGTAGTTATGTTCGAGGTCTGGGGTTCGAACCCTCCCCTTGTGTAGCAATTTTTATTTTAAGTCCCAGCTCCAGCTTGCGGGCTTTATGGCCCGCAACCGACCCGCGATCCAGCCCGTGTAGAGGCCCTGCTTGTCCAGCCTTGTTCAAGGCCATAAATTTCCGGCCCAAGACCCTTTGTGTGGCCCAATTCGCATATGCAAGGCCCAAATGTGGGGCAATCCTTGGCCATCATTTAAACAGCGCGACCCAAATGTTTTTTTAGCAAAATTTTTGTGTTTCAAAGTCCGTTTTTCATCCCGAACTTATTTTAAATATACTTTCAAATGTAAAAACTTTGGAAGAAAATTATTTTAAGTCCCGAGACTCCAATTTTCGTTATCTGAGTTTTATTTTTCAAAAAATGAGAGAGTTCCAAGTCCACGAAAAATCCGATTAAAACCTATGAGTCTTAATTTTTATTAAGTATGGGTTTTATATTAAATTCGAGTAGTGAGTGTAGCACCCCGCCTTATCGTGAAATCAGAGTGCGTAATTTTGCAAAATCTTTTATTTTGCGAAAACTGATTTGGGGTGCTACCGTAAAAACATGACTTATTCTGAAAACCGTTATTTAGTCTTTAGCAAAAATCTACGGTTTACTGAAAGCATTAAATATCTGAAAGTCTGATCAAAAGGTAAGTTCGTCAAACATCATAATCAGCGGAACCGTAGCATCATCAAAATATTTACAATCACATGAGCAAAAGTCCTGAATCATCCATCATCTCACACCTCCGGCCCGACATCTTCACCTGAAAAACATGATAAAAGTGGGTCGTCAGCACTAAAATACACTGTGCTCCGTGGAAACTCGTACTAAAGTAAACATCAAAAATAATTACAATAACATGATCTTTGGCATGCACATGAACATGAAACCGGTACTGAATAATCATGATCTGATACTGATGGTGAGATAATATCGTCACCTGCCTGATACCTGAACATCTGCCAGCAAAAATCTAATGTCGGACACCATGTGCACACTCTAGTGGGCAGATTAAGGCCACTAGAACCCAGAATGGACCGGTGAGCGGATACTGATAATACATACCTCAAACATGGTAGAATAATTCTAATCAATGTAATACCCAGTCTGAGTCCCCAGCTGTACTGTCTGACTGAAAGGTAGTGCTGATAATCGTATCCTGATAAAACTGAAAATAATATAAACAATTACTAAATACTATGCTCAGACTGATAAAAATAACTTTTAAATATGTTAAGATGCTCTTCTGGACTTAAACATGATTTACGGATTTATCCGGTATAACCAGAACCGGCTAACATAGGAACTGAACTGACATGAATCTACTAAACTAGATTGGACCTAGAAATTTGACTGAAAAGGAAACTGAAACCATGAACCGGGAATTAAATATAAAATCTGGGTCGAACCGGTCCAAACCGTTCTGAACCGATGTGGCCGAACCGCCGGTCTGCTCGGACTGATCGGTTGACTGCTGACTCGGTCCGCGTCCTTGTTGCGGCTTTGGACGCGGTTGCTGGCGGGACTGGGTGCGGGCGTGGCCGCTGTCGGGCCTGCCCTGGCCACGGTCGAGGGTGCTGTGTGCACTTGGCCATGACGGACGTGAACGAGACCTGACTTGGAGTGCTGCTGAGTGCTATGTGCACCGGCTGCCGTGGAACTGGGCACAGTCGGGTGTTACCGCACACCGCGACGTGCTACTGGGTTCATGAATGCGCGCACAACACTAGCTGGACAGGACTGGCGCTGCGCGAGCCACTGTCGTGCACTGTTGCGCGCTGGCGTGCATTACCGCACGCTGGCGTGCATGCCTGGGTGTTGGCGTGCGTATGCGCATCGCCAACAGCTACCTGCTGTGGGTATTGGCCCTACGCGGCGTTATACCGCGCATTACCTGCACACCGCACACATCCGCCGGTATGCTGCTGCCGCTACGTGCGGCAGCGCAAGCACAACCAACCCTTGTCGGTTGTCCGGCAGATTTCTCCGGCAACTACAACATGTTTAGCTCAATTTATCATGACACGATCATATATGCTGATCTTCCTTAAACTTACTGAGTTTTGTTCGAAGGACTTGATTTATGTCGACGTGTGCGTACCATGCACACTGATATGGGATATCATACCCATTATGCTGAACCGGTCTATTGACCGGTCGAGGAGGTCGTATTATGGGGAAGTCAAGAAAATCGAGCAGTTAACCAGTCGACCAAGTAAAGCTGTCGACCAAACTATCCTTCGACCAGATACATGATCGGGCAACTTATTCGACCTCAACAGGTCGACTACTTCGAGGACTTAACACCACGTTGATCGGCCTAGTCACAGGCGCGTGAGAGAGCCTCTAACGGAATTCCAGGGGAATATTTACCCCATGTGCAGGGGGACACGTGTCGAGAAGGCAGTGGTGGATAGCGATAACCACCTCTGACAGCCTACCCCATGTGCAGGAGGACACGCGTCCAAAGAGGATTGGTGCAGGCGATAGTGGCGTCGACTACCTCTGACACACGCGTTTGGTGTGTACGGACGGGCAGTTAGGGCAGACAGCTCATCAAATCCGGGCAGCCCTAGGTCAGGTATCTCACCCCTATATAAAGGGGGTGAGCCTTTCTTTTTCAACACGATCATTCTATTACTTACTCTTGAGAATTGATTGAACATACACTGACTTAAGCTTCGGAGGCTCTTCACCGGAAAACCACCCGGTGTGAGAGTTCTTTGTAGGTGCACGACGTTCAACCGGTGAGAAGGAAGGCGATTATTCAAGTTCCAGCCGGTCGAGAAGTTTTGTGCTACCATTTGGCGCCGTCTGTGGGACTTTCGTTTGAAAAGGTGTGCTTGAAGCTCAGCTATGGCGGACGGAATTCCCAAAAACTTACAGTCAACGTTCGATGATGCTTGGACAATGACCAGGCCGTTGGGACAGGGTCCTCCCCCGGGTTTTTCTGGCCCATCGCAGACGCCGATCACTCCCGTACCTGTGCTCCAAGGTGTGGGAGTGGCAACGGCGATTCCCGGAGGAGACGCCGGCCCCAACCGTGCTCACGAGGCCCGCGCAGCGGATGCGGCGGCGATGCCACCACCACCACCACAAAGCTCAACGACAGCGCAACCAGGGAGAGTGGGAGTGCAACTGGGAGCGACGGTGGCGCAACCGGGAGGAACGGGGATGCAACCAGGAAGAGCGGTGGCCCAAGGAGGAGCACCGCCGCGAGCAGCGGTTCAGGTCCCCGACCAGCAGGTGATAATGACCAGGCAGGAGATGCAACAAATGGTGGCGGAGGCAGCTGCGCAAGCGGTTCAGCAAGTCACAAACAGTCTCTCCCGGGCTACAGCAACGCCGAACACTATTGCAGGGTCACGCCAAAATGCGGAAGAGGATGAATCCAGCTATGGTGGAGGCGGGCCCACGCATGACCGGGAGATGGTGAGGATGGCGGAACAGCTGCGCCAATTGCAGGCTAAGGTGGATGGTCGAGCGGAGAGGCGCGCTCGAGGACACCCGTACGCGGCGGACATACTAGCAGCACCCTTGCCAAATAATTACAAGGATACCAACTTGGTGTTCGAGGGGACTTCTGATCCATCGAGACACGTGAGGACATTTGAAAATATGGCTGTGTTGCATGGATATACTGATTCCGTTAGTTGCAGGGCCTTTTTATCGACCCTTAGGGTAGGGGCGCTCGACTGGTTCCAACAGCTCCCCCTAGGCTCGATAGTGGACTTCGAGGATTTTGCGGAGAAGTTGACAAATCAATATTCGAGCGCGGTGGCTCAGGCGAAAATGTATTTGACATTGATGGTGATGACACAAGGCGAGAAGGAGTCACTGCGTAAATATGTCGCTCGATACAATCAGGCTTGTTTGGAGATTCCATCGGCGGTCGATGAGGTCAAGGCGGGAGGATTGATTAGGAGTTTGCGGGCAGGACCATGTCGGACTTCTCCGGCTAAGACTCCTGCTCATACATATGATGAGGTGTTGAGGAGGTGTAGGAAATATATTAATCTCGAGGAGACCGAGGCGGAGTTTGCCAAACTAGAGGAGTTAGGTCGAGGGGAGTCGAGGAAGGAGAAAGCAGTTTCGCCTAAAAGGAAAGCCTCACCCAGGAGAGAGGGGCGAGCTAAGCAGGATCGAGGAAAAGATTCCAAGATTACACCCCGTTGAACGCGAAGGTAGCTGAGGTTTTGATGGCCATTGAGAAAGGGATAGATTTGAAAGATGTGACGTGGCCAAGGTCGAGGTTCGAAGGGCCAACCCAACCGAAGTCGAGGAGATATTGCCGCTTCCACAAATACTATGGCAATACTACTGAGGATTGTCGGCATCTCAAGGACGAGATTCAGCGCCTTATTCGAGCAGGGCATCTCAAGGAGTTTGTTTATCAGGATAAGGGGAGGAGGAAGGAGAAGAGAAGGTGTCGGGAGGACTCGGTGGAGAGGAGCAATGAAGATGATGATGAGGATGCACGAGGTGGTCGAGATGGTCGAAAAAGAGATGAGGGGAAAAGGAGGCGAGGAAGTAGGGAGCGGGAAAGAGAAGGAGATGGAGGCTAAGTGAAGAGAGGCACGATATATATGATTTCAGGAGGACCGATGGACGGGGACTTGAATAATGCAAGGAGAGACCATGTTCGAGCAATGAAAAGGAAGAGGGAATAAGTGAGTATCACGGCCTGAGTACCAGAAATCAGTTTTCGAGCAGAGGATGCAGCGGGGGTGGTGGTGCCTCACAATGATGCCCTGGTAATTACGACTGAAGTTGCAGGTTTTGACGTAAAAAGGGTGTTTATAAACACAGGGAGTTCGGTCGATGTCATGTTTTATGACTGCTTTGTATAAATCAACCGGGAGTTGAATGTGGAGCTGAAGCCGGTGGCTACGGCCTTGTATGGTTTTAACGGCGGGGAGGTTATGCCAATGGGAGAAGTGACTCTATCTGTAGCACTGAGAAAGGGAGCGACTCGGAAGGTTCGAATGGTAAGATTTGTGGTCGTAGGAGCTGAGTCATCCTACAACATCATAATGGGGAGAACGAGCTTGAACGCGTTCCAGGCGGTCGTATCCACGTACCACATGACGATCAAATATCCGGTGGGCGAAAACATTGGTGAGATCGCTGGGGATCAACTTACCTCGAGAAGCTGCTACCAGACCACTGTAAGCAACAACAAGCAATTAGCGAGGAGGCAGGTGCACCCTAAGGGGGAGGAAGTTAATCGACCGGTAGGGTCGAGGTCGAAGGAGGAAAGACATAAGCCAGAGAAGGGGAAGGAGAATGTCGAAATGCAGCCGGGTGGCGAAGTGGAGGAGATACAGATAGTCGAGGGGTACAAAGAAAGGAAGTTCCGGATTGGGAAGGAATTGGAGGAGCCGGTGAAATTGAGGCTAATTAAGGTGATAAGAGATTTTCCGGATGTGTTCGCATACTCGACGGAGGAGTTGACCGGCATCAAGGCCGAGGTTATTGAGCACCGGTTGAACGATCTGAAATCAAGGTTTGAGAAGGCATCGGGAGCATGGGTGGATGAACTTACTCCGGTGCTATGGGCGTACAGAACAACTCCCCGATCGACCACTGGGGAGACACCGTTCAGTATGGTATACGGCATGGAAGCTTTGTTGCCAATAGAGGTCGAGGTTCAGTCCCAAAGATCGAGCACGTATGATCGAGAACAGAATGAACATCTGATGATGGCAGCGCTCGACACAATCGAAGAGCTTCGAGAGAAGGCAACAATCAGAGTCGAGGCGTACAAACAAAGGATGCGAGCAGCGCATGATAGAAAAGTGAAAACATGAAGATTCCAGGTGGGTGACTTGGTGTGGAAGAGAGTCGATGTGCTGAAGCACGTCGGGAAACTAGAGCCAAACTGGGAAGGACCATACCTGGTCGGAAAGGTCCATGCTGGAGGGGCATACTCTTTAAAGGATGCTGAAGGAAGATCTCTAGCCAGGTCATGGAATGTGGCTAACTTAAAGAAATATTATGCTTAAAATTTTTTCTTTTTTACTCATTACCACCAATGTAATGAAATGCTTTGCTCGATGATGAATGAAATGGCGTATTGAAGTTTCTACAATTTACTGTTTACCTAAATAACTTTATATAATCAGAATCCCTGGATTAACCTTGATGACAGGCTGTATGTGAAAAATCCATCACGATTAAGGCCATGAGGCTGGATGGTCGTATGTAACGACCACCCCTTTGAGGGTGGGCATGATTTTCGAAGGAAAAATCCATCATGATTAAGGCCATGAGGCTGGATGGTCGTATGTAACGACCACCCCTTTGAGGGTGGTCATGCGTTTCGAAGGAAAAATCCATCATGATTAAGGCCATGAGGCTGGATGGTCATATGTAACGACCACCCCTTTGAGGGTGGGCATGCATTTCGAAGGAAAAATCCATCATGATTAAGGCCATAAGGATGGATGGTCGTATGTAACGACCACCGCTTTGAGGGTGGGCATGCGTTTCGAAGGAAAAATCCATCATGATTAAGGCCATGAGGCTGGATGGTCGTATGTAACGACCACCCCTTTGAGTGTGGACATGCGTTTCAAAGGAAAAATCCATCATGATTAAGGCCATGAGGCTGGATGGTCGTATGAAACGACCACCCCTTTGAGGGTGGGCATGCGTTTCAAAGAAAAATCCATCATGATTAAGGCCATGAGGCTGGATGGTCGTATGTAACGACCACCCCTTTCATGGTGGGCATGCGTTTCAAAGGAAAACTCCATCATAATTAAGGCCATGAGGCTGGATGGTCGTATGTAACGACCACCCCTTTGAGGGTGGGCATGCGTTTCAAAGGAAAAATCCATCATGATTAAGGCCATAAGGCTGGATGGTCGTATGTAATGACCACCCCTTTGAGGGTGGGCATGTGTTTCAAAGGAAAAATCCATCATAATTAAGGCCATGAGGCTGGATGGTCGTATGTAACGACCACCCCTTTGAGGGTGGGCATGCGTTTCAAAGGAAAAATCCATCATGATTAAGGCCATGAGGCTGGATGGTCGTATGTAACGACCACCCCTTTGAGGGTGAGCATGCGTTTCAAAGGAAAAACCCATCATGATTAAGGCCATGAGGCTGGATGGTCGTATGTAACGACCACCTCCAGGGGTGGGCATATGTGTATGTGTATGGTGCGACTAAATTATTCAAGTAATCGTGAAGCAAACACACAAACATCACTTAAATAACGACGAATGGACTGGCTAATGAAAGCGTATTATGCATATATCAAAGTTTGTATTAATTATACTCCGAAGTCCGCTTTGGTATTCCCATCGAGAAGTTATGACAAAGGTAACAAATCGAAGTATCAAAAACATTATTGAAGATCAAGACAAGTAAAAAACAAAATACCACTATTCCACGAGTATTGCATAGTTCATTAGAACACATAATTCAAATTCACAACGGACAAAATGGAAAATACAAAGCTACATCTAAGGAGGAGGAGCGGCGGTCGAGTCGGCATTACTCTGATTAGCGTTGGGATCGAGCGGATGGCCAGTTCCGGAGGTCGAGTCACAAGTTTCGTTAAGTGGATGTTGACGTATAGACTCAGTCAGCACGGCCAGCATCGAGGCAGGAGGAGTGAGGCCATCGGGCAGAGCATAAATCTTCTTTAGAATGTCTGATCGAGCCAGAGTCCTTTTGAGCAGTCCTGGCCACCACTCATGCTCGAGAGGTAAGCTAGGATCGCCCTGGAAACTGGAAGGAACCTTGGGCAAGGCCTCCCAAATAACCATGGGGTCGAGCTGCTCGAAATCGTCCTCGGCGATCTGCTCGCCAGCCTTCTGTAGGGCGAACTGAAAGCAGTCCACCCCAAAGTCCTGCACCTCTTTCAAAAAGGGGGTGACCGCATAATCAGCCACCACTTGTTCGTGGAATTCCCGGAGGAAAAGCTGCCAAGTGGCTGTGCCCCACATCATTTGCCGAGCCCGAAGAGCTGCAGCATCAGCGTAGCGCTTACATTGGGTGACGTGGGCAGCCCTCTCTTTGGCTAAGGTAGCCTCCAGTTCCGCTCGAGCAGCCTCCACTTGCACTCGAGCGGCCTCCGCTTGCGCCAGAGCGGCCTCCGCCTGCGCTCGAGCAGCCTCGGCTTGTGCTCGAGCCACTTGTTCCTACTCGAGCGCAACCTCCTTTCCCTTTAGCGCGGCCTCTTTCTCGGCCACCGCAACCTCTTTCACCGCGAGGGAAGCCTCATGATCAGCGAGAGCTTTATTCTTTAAGGCGAGCTCTTCATCAAGGGACTTAACCTTGACTTCAAACTCGGCCTTCTGCCCAGCTTGTGCCTCGCGGAGTTTGGTATTATGCTGCAAGAGGGTCGAGTTCTTATCTTGCAGGAAGCGGAGGGTGCTCTCAAGGCTCTTTATAGACTTCCCGGAGCTGTCTCGAGCCTCTCGCGCCGTAGGAAATAATTGGACCAGAACCTGTAATCGACGAAAAGAGCACAACTCAATGCCTGCGTAATAGGTGGAATGAAAAGAAGATCGCAGGCAAACATGAGAAAAGCAATACCTTTGCAAGCCACTGAACAAACTGGTCCCCGAATTCGGGCAATGTGGGGCCGAGCTTCTTACGATCGTCCTCGAGCAGAACACCCTCGAGGCGGTCGGACACGTCATTCACGGACGCCAACATCAAGGACGTCGGCTTTGGAGCAAGGGGGTCGGGGGGAAGATAACTATCGCGCCCCCGTTTCCAGACGACCGCACCCTGATCGGTGCGAGGCCGTTTACCCAGCACCGTCTCGCGCTCGGTATCAATCTGACTACCTCGACCAGTGCCTTGGTCGAGCCAGCAGAGGGAGTCTTGAGAGGCTGCTTGACGAGAGAGGACTTCTCCACGGCCTTGTCTTTGGACGACGAGTTAGGCTCGGGGGTTTTGTCTGTGGACTTGGGGAGATTGGTGTCTCGGGGATTAGAAGCTCGAGAATCAGTTTTCTGACGGCGGTCGTCATGTTTTTGGTGGTGGTCATCAGGTTTCTGGTGGCGATCGTCGGGCCTTTGATGGCGCTCATCAGACTTGTGATGTCGACCATCGGACTTTTGTCGGTGGTCGGTAGTCTGCGAAAGACGAGCATCGACCTTGGAAGTGGTCGAGGCCTTTGGCGGGATAACCGAGCAAGAAGTAGATTGAGGGGTTTTTCCAGGAGGAGGTGGAGGAGTTTGACGCGACGACTGGTGTTGAAGCTGCTGCTGTTGTTGGTGTTGTTGCGGTTGTTGCGAATGTTGGGGCTGCGGCTGCGGTTGTTGTTGGGTCTCCTTGGGCGGTTGCGGAGGAGGCGGTGGAGTCTGCCATGGGGGCGACCGCTGTTGCGGCTCTGGTCGAGATCCACCAGAGTTGGCCGACCCATTGGCCTTGTCGCTGGTCGATCCAGCGGCAGTCCCCGATTTCTTCTTAAAAGGGGTTTTCCTCGGGGGAATGTTGAAATTAGGAGCCTCTACACAAATACGATAATGAAATCAAGATAAATATCAGCTTTACTTCGACAGAAACAAGAACGTATACGCAAACAGTCGAGCAAATAGATCAAGAATTACTTGGATCATTTTCAATACGAACAAGGTCGAGAATCTCCTCGGTGGGGGGGAGATAGAGTTTTGTGGGCAATAAGACCACAAAAATAGAGGAGGTTCTCGTCTTGGAGAAGTGTATCGGACGCGACGGACTTGGAATTCCAAGTGTGAATCCGCTGGTCGAAAAGAGGGTTTGTAGGAGGGGCCGAGGCTGCCTCTCGCGAGACTTCCTTGACCCAGGGAACGAAAGGCCAAGGGAAAGGGACATCAGGTCGAACAAAGATAAATCTATCAATCCATTTGGGAAGATTGGTGGGGATGTCATTTATAAAGTGAGCACCGTTGCGGCTTTTTAGGTAGAGGCCTCGACCCTGCTTGGAAGGGCCATAGCAGTAATGGAAGAAGTCTAGGTCAAATCGACCTAGACGGATGCAACAGAGAATGATAAAGGTAGTTATGAAGCGAATGGCATTAGGAGGGAGTTGATGCAGAGGAAGGGAGAACCACTCGCAAATGCGGAGTATTTCGGGGCTTAGAGGAAAACGCATACCAAGTTTGAACTGGATTTCGAAGAAAGTGTAACAATCCTGTGGAGGATGGTCGAATTTATCAGAGGGAGAGGATCTGAGGAACGCCCAACCAAGAGGTTGGCCGGTTTTGTCAGGGTTGAACCAAGGGTGAGAAAGAGAAGTACAAGAAGAGCGCTTCGAAGGTTTTTTGGTCGAGGATCGTTTGGGCAGAGAATTCGAAGAGGGAGGAGCAGTGGGCTGCGGAGAAATAACCCCGTCCTCCTCTGGCTCGTCTAACGCGCCAAGGGGAGGTCGACGATGGCGGAGAGGAACGTTATCCATGGTATCCCCGGAGTTTGAAGAAGCGACGCGGGCCGTAAAAACACGAGTAGGGACTGTCTCGCCGGGGCGAAGGATAGAGAGAGGGACAGCTTCGAGCGCAGAGGGTAGTATTTCAACTGAATCAAAGGAGGTCTCAGAGTCTGAAAAGAAAATCAAAACAAAGACAAAGTGTAACACCCAGCCTTATCGTAAAATCAGAGTGCGAAAATTTCGCAAAGTTATTTAAAAATAAAACCTTTTACTTTGCGAAAACTGATTCGGGGTGCTACCGTAAAACGTGACTTATTTTGGAAAAACCGTTATCTTAATTTTTAATAAAATTATATGATTACTGAAAGCATAATTTTTCCAAAAGTCCAGTCAAAACATAGTTTCGTCAAAACCATAATCCGCGGAAACGTAAATCGTCATAATATACAGTCAAAATATAAAAGTCCTGAAGCCTCTGTCATCTCATGCTCCCTGCCCGATATCCTGACCTAAAAAACATGATAAAAGTGGGAAATGAGCACTATGGCACTGTGCTCCATGGAAACTCATACTAATGTAAACAATGAAAATAATAACAACATCATGATATCGGCATATACATAACCTCAACATGTAACCGGTAATAACATGAATATGAATCTTATATCGTCACGCAATGTGACCCTAACCGTTACCGCATCTGCCGACAAGGACTAATGCCGGACACCATGTGCACACTCTAGTGGACAGACTAGGGCCACTAGAACCCAGAATGGACCGGCAACCATTCCGAGCGGATACTGAATATACATACCTCAAACATGGTAGCAATATTATAATCAATTAGTACTTAGTCTGAGTCCCCACCTGATCCGTGAAAATAAAGGCAGTGCTGATACTCGTGACCTGATCAAACTGAAATATAATATAAACAATTACTAATGACTATGCTCAGACTGTTAACTTAACTGATTAATTTCGTTAAGATGCTCGACTGAACTTGACATGATATTTAGACTTAACCAGAATAACCGGAACTGAACTGACATGAACTGATCGGACATGAACTTACTGAACTGAAATTATCCCGGAATATTAACTGAAAATACCATTAAAATCATGAACCGGGCTGAAATCATAACTTACGGACCGAAC
>CACSLK010027800.1:44397-63926 GCA_902706635.1 Striga hermonthica
TGCACACCGTTCGTTCGTGATCCGTTTGACGAGTTGATTAGAATCAACTAAGGGCCAAATCTATCCGCCCATTAGGTTGTGGTGTTCAGACGAAATTCACCAACGGTACTCTACATCGTCTCAGAGTCGGAAAAAATTTTAAAAGGTAAATGTCCATATCATAACTATAGATTCCGCTGCGGTAGGATTTATTTCGATGAAGTTCAATACTGTGCATGTTGTTTGGCGTTCCTAACAGAACCCAACACCTAGCTCATTCTTGACTTCCCAACTTAAATTCTGGAGTTGGAATTAGCAAACTCGAGCCAATCCCTCATTGATGCCTTGATGACCCACACCTCAGGCTGGCTTTCTTTTTCAAAAACCCAGATGTTTCTGGCTTTCCAGAGCCACAAAAGAATATAAATGGATAACTGGATTCTGTCTTCTGATATATCTTTGAAGTTCGTGGAGTTGATCCACCACCACCACTGTTTAAAACTAAGTTGCTGTTGGTGGACCATGTTCCATTGAACATTTGCAATTTGTCACACCTTAACTGCTCTGACACATTGAAACATCACATGATCTTGAGTTTCTACAGTTCACCCACACACTTTACATGTAATGTCAATATCAAGCCCCCTGGATCTCAGATTAACATTAACAGGCAAGATGTTAGAGAAACACTGCCAAATGAAGTGTTCTACCTTACCTAGCACTTTAAGGTTCCAGCACCTACCTCACCTATAAACCCTCACATGATAGGTAAAGTAAGTCAAACGATTTTGGATGAAGTGAAGGCAAACATTGAGGATCAAATTTCTGATTCAATTAATCAACAACTAAATGGAAGTACTTGTTAGGCTCAGATGCGCAATGCGGAAGATGTAAAATAAAATATCAAGGTAAAATGGTGAACAATAATCCCAATCCCAACAACTCAAGAATGAGAAAAGAAATCTCTTGCAATAAAACCGGAATAATTCTTTTCTGATGTGGAAGTTCAGATTAAACTGCGACCACAGAGCATACTAAGAATATCCCAAATAAATAAAATATGCAAGAAAGAAGACACCAAGATTTAACGTGGAAAAACCTCCAAATAGAGGAAAAAAAACCACGGGACAACCTCCGAACAATTCCACTATATTTTCAAGATAATTACAATATCTTTTCACACTCCCTTACACTAGAAATGTAAAATATAGTGACCTAGTGAGAACCCCACTCTTAAACAAAGAGTAATAGAGTTGATAACCAACCCGGTGTATTTTTCCCACACTTACAGGATTTACTCAAACACTCTATTTTTATCTCACTGAAAAATAACACTCCAGAAAATTTCCTTTCTGCTCTCTTTTTTCTTCTCGCTTCTTGGTGCATTTTCCTCCGCTGAAGACCTTCAATTTATAGTAGAGGATGTCACATAATACCTGCACTACATTCAGCCTGCAACAATTATTATATCTATATTTTATATTATTATTTTTTTTCTTGTGCCAGCTAAAACAAATTTGTTTGTTTGTGTTTGTAGCAAGTTTCCTTCATGTAGCTGGATTCTTCTTCTTTTGTTTGTTTACTCAATTATTATTATTATTTTTTTTTATTTCTTTGAGCTGGACCAACAATTCTCCCCCCTCCAGCCAAAGGGTAATATTCCGCAAATCTCACATGCATTCCATGCCGATCAACTCGGCATAAAGCTGAAGCTTTCCACCTGTTACAACTTTCGTCATCATGTCAGCAGGATTCTTTTCAGTGTGAATCTTTTCCAACCTGAACTGTTGTTCTTCCACCACTTGACATAGCCAATGATATCTGACATCAATGTGTTTCGTGCGAGAGTGGTACATCGCATTCTTACTTAAATCCAATGCGCTCTGACTATCACAATAGATATCGTACCTTTCCTGCTTCATTCCCAATTGTTGAAGAAACCTCTTCAACCAAAGCATTTCTTTTCCTGCTTCTGTCATTCCAATATACTCTGCTTCAGTAGTCGACAAGGCAACAGATTTCTGCAATTTCGATTGCCAAGATCTCCCCCTGCAAATGTAAACACAAACCCTGAAGTAGATTTTCTATTGTCCAGGTCACCTGCCATATCCGCATCTGTATAACCTTCAAGAATTGGGTTTCCTTTTCCGAAGCTCAAGGACTCATTTGCACTGCCTTTTAGGTACCTCAAGATCCACTTTACAGCTTTTCAATTATCCTTTCCAGGATTGGAAAGATACCTGCTAACAACTCCAACCGCGTGAGCGATATCTGGTCTAGTACAGACCATGGCATACATCAAACTCCCGACTGCTGAGGAGGATGGAACACCTGCCATAGCTTCTTTCTCTTCTTGATTCGTAGGACAACTTCGTTTGTTGAGCTTGAAGTGATTGGCTAACGGTGTATTGACTGGCTTAGCCGACCTCATGTTGAATCTCTCCAGAATCCGATTCACATATCGTTCTTGCGATAAACACAACCTCTTGGATTTTTGGTCTCGCATGATCTGCATGCCCAAAATTTGTTTCGCAGGGCCCAAGTCCTTAATTCCTTCTTCAGATCACCAATCAACTTCATATCTTGTCCCACTATCAACATATCATCTACATATAACAAAAGGATAATAAAATTATCACCTGGAAATTTCTTAAGGAACACACAATGATCTGCATCAGTCTTGGTATATCCATGGCTCGCCATGAACGAGACAAACTTCTTATACCACTGTCTAGGAGCTTGTTTCAGTCCATACAAGCTCTTCTTCAATCTGCAAACCATGTGCTCCTTTCCAGTCTTCTCAAATCCTTCTGGTTGCTCCACGTAGATTTCTTCATCTAGGTCTCCATGAAGAAATGCAGTCTTCACATCTAGTTGTTCAAGCTCCAGATCCAAGCTAGCCACCAATTTGAGTACTACTCGAATAGAGCTCATCTTCACAACCGGAGAGAATATCTCATCAAAGTCTATTCCTCTCTTTTGTCCAAATCCTTTCACGACTAAGCGAGCCTTGTACTTCAACAGCTTGTCACCATCTTTCTTAAGCTTGAACACCCATTTATTCTTCAAGGCTTTTCTGCCTTCCGGAAGCTTCACAAGCTCATAAGTTTTATTTTTCATCAGTGAATCCATTTCTTCTTGCATGGCTTTCATCCACTGGGATTTATCCTTATGAGTCTGTACTTCTTCAAAGCTTTCTGGCTCCCCTTCTTCAGTGATGATAATATACGTGGAACTAGGATATCTCGTAGATGGTTGGATCGCTAGGTTTGATCTCCTGAGCTGAGGTGGAGCTTCGAGGTCTTCCTGCTCAACACCTTCACCATCACCATCTTCTATTGCTGGCTCGTCGTCAACCCTGAGTTCTTCATCACACTCTCCCCCTGCTGTGGCATCTCCAGGAGGTTTGACAGGTGACAGATCCACCTTTCCACTTGGTTCTCTGATTTCTGGTGAAGCAGAATCAGACATAGTTTCTTTCTCATGGAACAATACATCTCTGCTTCTGATAATTTTTCGATTTTCTGGATCCCATAATCTGTAGCCAAATTTCTCATCTCCATAGCTCAGAAATATACAAGGAATGGCTTTATTATCAAGTTTTCGTCTCTGTTCCTTGCTTACGTGAGCAAAAGCTTTGCATCCAAACACCTTTAAATGAGAGTATTTAACATCATGTCCGGACCATACTCTCTCAGGGATATCAAAGCCCAAAAGAACATATGGAGATCGGTTGATCAAGTAGCACGCCGTTAGAACAGCTTCACCCCAGAATGGCTTAGGTAGCTTAACCATTCTTTACATACACCTCACTTTCTCCATAATGGTTTTGTTGATTCTTTCAGCCACACCATTATGCTGTTGGGTTCCAGGTACAGTCTTCTCTTGCCTTATGCCATGCTCGGCACAATAATTCTTGAATTCATGGGAAGTATACTCCCCCCTATTTTCTGAGCTAAGACACTTCAAAGGTTTACCAGTCTATCTCTCCACCATAGCATGAAACCTTTTGAAGTATTGAAAAACTTCACCTTTCGTTCTCAAGAAATATACCCACAATTTTCGTGAAGCATCATCAATAAATGTCATGAAATATCTGCTACCACTGAGACTCTCCACTTCCATGGGTCCACATACATCAGAATACACCATCTCCAACACATTCTCTTTCAACTTCGAGGTTTTGCTGAAAGACACTCTATGATGCTTCCCAAAGAGACAATAATCACAAGGATTCAGTTTTGAATCTTTGGCAAATGGGATGAGGGACTTTCTTGCCAAAATTTGTAATCCTTTTTCACCAATGTGAGCCAGTCTTTTGTGCCACAAATTTGGCGAAGCATCATCTTCGACTGCATTCAATCCACCCTTGATCAGCTTCACTTGAGTTCTGCACAGTGTAGATCTCATTGTACCTCTAGCAGCTAACAACGATCCGTTGGTAAGCCTCCACGTGCCGTTACCAAAATTGTTAGTATAGCCTGCTAGATCCAATGCATGCACAGAGATCAGATTCAGACGTAAGTCTAGTATATGTCGTACGTTCTTCAGTGTTATTGTGCACCCAATATCAGTTTGAATACACACATCACCAACTCCACAATATTTGCAATGCTGTTGTTGCCCATCTTTAGTCTACCAAAGTCTTCTTCTTTGTATAGAGAAAAGAATTCTTTGTGAGAGGTTGCATGGTATGATGCTGCTGAGTCAATGACCCATTCAACACATGAATCTGCAACGTGACATTCTTCTTCTTCAACAGAGAGCAACACCACTTCCCCATTGATCACAGGGGTTGCGGTATTTTCACCGTTCTCTGATCTGTTGTTCCTCCAACCTCTGTTCTTCCAGGCTTTGCAGTTTCTTTTGATATGTCCTTCTTCACCGCAGTGATAACACTTGAAATTTCTCCTGGGTTGAGATTGTGATTTATCTCTGGATTTGTTATCCCGACCTCTGCTTTTATTTCTCCCCATGGTTTCTGTGACCAGGACTTGGGAGCTGCTTGTCCCTGAGTCTTTTCTTCTTGTTTCTTCATTAAACATACTGTCTTTGACTTGGGTCAAAGTCAGTTTTCCTTCAGGGACAGAGTTGCTCAACGAGACCACTAGAGTCTCCCAGCTATCCGGTAAAGAACTCAAAAGTAACAACGCCTGCAGCTCTTCATCAAGTTTCATCTACATGGTAACAAGTTGGTTCACCATGTCTTGAAACTCATTCAAGTGTTCTGCAACTGATCTTCCATCCCGATATTTTAAATTTACAAGCTTTCTAATGACGAAAGCTTTATTCTGTGCAGTCTTCCTCTGGTACATTTGTTCAATTTTGTTCCACAGAGTATGGGCTTTCGACTTTGTGGCAACATGGTGGAATATGCTGATATCCACCCACTGTCGGATTAAACTGACAGCCTTCTTGTGTAACTTTTTCCAATCGTCATCCTTCACATCATCTGGCTTGTTGTCTCCCTTTTCTACATGATCATACAGATCTTTGTAGAAAAGTATGTCCTCTATTTTTGGCTTCCAAATGGAGTAATTTATTGCTGTGAGCTTCACCATGGTACCCACGTTCTCCTCCATTTAATTTACAGTAGTTGATACAGAGCCCAAGTTGAGCTCTGATACCACTTGGTATCAAATTGTTGGTCCAGCTCAAAGAAATAAAAAAAAAAAATTATAATAGTTGAGTAAACAAACAAAAGAAGAAGAATCCAGCTACATGAAGGAAACTTGCTACAAACACAAACAAACAAATTTGTTTTAGCTGGCACAAGAAAAAAATAATAATATAAAATATAGATATAATAATTGTTGCAGGCTGAATGTAGTGCAGGTATTATGTGACATCCTCTACTATAAATTGAAGGTCTTCAGCGGAGGAAAATGCACCAAGAAGCGAGAAGAAAAAGAGAGCAGAAAGGAAATTTTCTGGAGTGTTATTTTTCAGTGAGATAAAAATAGAGTGTTTGAGTAAATCTTGTGAGTGTGGGAAAAATACACCCGGTTGGTTATCAACTCTATTACTCTTTGTTTAAGAGTGGGGTTCTCACTGGGTCACTATATTTTACATTTCTAGTGTAAGGGAGTGTGAAAAGATATTGTAATTATCTTGAAAATATAGTTGAATTGTTCGGAGGTTGTCCCGTGGTTTTTTTTTCCTCTATTTGGAGGTTTTTCCACGTTAAATCTTGGTGTCTTCTTTCTTGCATATTTTATTTATTTGGGATATTCTTAGTATGCTCTGTGGTCGCAGTTTAATCTGAACTTCCACATCAGAAAAGAATTATTCCGGTTTTATTGCAAGAGATTTCTTTTGTCATTCTTGAGTTGCTGGGATTGGAATTATTGTTCACCATTTTACCTTGATATGTTATTTTACATGTTCCGCATTGCGCATCTGAGCCCAACAGTACTTCCAATTGTTGATCAATAAAATATGTTGAATGACTAAGGTCAAGTCAATGATTTTTAAGTTTGTTTTTTAGAAAAGGTGTGCTTTTTTTTTTCCTTTTGCATGTTTCGTTTCATGTGATTTGTAAGTCAAGACTTGAAAATACTGACAAGTGTAAATACCCGCAGTTAGACATGGCCATAGGTCGAACCGGCCCGTGGCCCGGCCCGTGACCCAGTACCGGGCCGGGACCGGGTGGCCCGCAGCCGGGTTTAGACCCGCCTCTTTTTTTTTTTAATATTTTAATTTCCGGGTTGGGCCGGGTTGGACCGGCCGACCCGACCCGCCTGACATCTGACACGTAAAGTAGCCGTTGGGCCCGGGTCTCGGGTCGGGCCGGGCCCAACGGTCTGAATTAAAAAAAAATAGTGGTCGTTGGATCATTATTGCCGTTGAGATCCAACGGTCGTGGTCCCTTGATCCGACTCCGACCCGCCGGTGCCGCCCGACCCGGCGGGTCCCGAAATAAAAAAAAAAACTGAAAAATCAGTTTTTAATAATAAAAAAAAAATCCTAAAAAAATCTATAAATACCCCCCTCCTCCTCATTTTCCACACCAAAAAATTTCATGTCTTCTCTCTTTCTCTCATCTCTCTCTAATCTCTTCTCTCTCTTTCTCTCAAATTTTTTAGTAAAAGCTCGGTTTATATATTTTACATAAATATATATATACACAAAAAATATATACATAAAAAATCTTTAATTTTTTATTTTATAATCTATATAAATTTATATTTTATATTTTTTTATTGTAATTATTTTTTATACATATTCTACAATTTTTATTTTATACTAAAAAATGTCAAGTTCTCGTGGTGATGGTCTTGGTTCGACTTCCGGAAATAAACGGAGGAATGTCGGCACGTCTTCCTCAGTACCTCCACTTCCTGAATTTGTCAATCCATCTAAATATGTTAATGTTCCTTCTGTCCCAAATGATATTGATGAAGCAACAATAGAAGCCTTGTTTGACTCAGTTCAGTCCGGACAACAAGAGCCCGAGCAGCAGCCTTATCACAACCATTTAGATGATCTATTTGGAACGAGCCCGGACGAGATCCAGCAAGAGACGCAGCATGAGGCGGACATGCACCACTCATCATTTGTCTATGGTCGTGGTCCGGGTAGGGGTGGCAATAAGGGGTCCCACATCTTCCAACGACATTACAAGAAGATTCTAAATCCGCAAAAGGTCTTAATTGTCTTTTAGCAGTCTGCAACCATTTTCCATCTAACGACAAGAAGCAATATCATTTCAAAAAATACGATGGGTACGGATCCTTGACTCGACACCTAAAGAGTTGTCACCCGCATACGTTGGGAATCGACATGGCACAGACGCAATTCCCTCGCAGCAGTTCTGTATCCGGCACTGGTACAGGTACGCCATCTTTCTTTCATTACTCGCATGATAATCATAGATGTCATTTAGCTGAATTTGTTTCTGCCTCATCTCTTCCATTTAGTTTTGGTGATAGTGATTTGTATGAAAATTTTGCTCAAATGGCTTTGAATTCTGCTGCCACCCGGGTTCCACGTACTACTCTTTCTCGCGATATTCGAAAAAATGTTAGTGAAAAAAAATAATTTTGCAAGAAACTTTTAAATCTTTAGATCATCGAGTATCTATTTGTGTTGATATATGGTCTGATCATTGGCAAACTAACTCCTATTTGGGAATTACTTGTCATTGGATTGATGAAACTTGGAGTTTGCAAAAACGTTTAATCGCTTATGTTGCATTTCATGAACGTCACACTGCATCGAATATTGCTCGTTTAATTTCTAAAATTTTGGACAAATATAAAATTGGTAAAAGAGTGTTTTCCATTTCTTTTGATAATACAACTGCCAATACTGCATCTATACGTGAACTTACAGATATTTGCTCACCTATTTGTGGAGGAAGATTTTTTCATGTTCGTTGTATATGTCATGTCTTGAATTTATGTGTACAAGCTGGTTATAATGCTTTTAAAGATTCAGTCACACCAATTAGAAATGCTGTTAATTATTTACATAAACGTGGGGGCGTTTTTGTAAGAATGAAGGGTTGAAACCTAAAAAATTTCAACCCGACGTTCCGACATGATGGAATTCAACATATAAAATGTTGAATGACACAGTTCCTTTTCTGTCGGTGTTGGATAAGTTTTTTAACGATCCAAACCGTAGGGACTGTAACATTCGAGTCTCCACAACAGATTGGGGGAATTGTAAAGTACTTATTAGTTTTTTAGAAACATTTCAAAATGCGACTTCCATGCTTTCCGGTGTTTATTATCCTACTGCTCAGCTTGTATTAAGTCAATGTATAGCTATCATGTGGGCTTTATCTGATCTTTACAAACTTGATTATTTTAAATATACAGATTTAGTAAGTGAAAAATTAAAGAAATGCTTAAAATATTATTTTTATATTCCTGATACATTTTTAGTTGCATGTTTGTTAGATCCTAGTGTACGTGAAATTGAATTATAGATAATCTTAACCTTTATTATAATTATATGTTTGAACTCCCACTAGCGACTGAGGTGGAAGAATACAGTCAAAAACCTAACGTTAGGCTGCTCGTCGAGCAAGCAAAAGATTTGTTGTATGAAATATTCAGGGAAACAACAATCGCGCAAGGAGAGTATCCCAGCTCATTTGTTCGTGGCGGCAGCGGCAGCAGTGCTTCTTCTTACGGGAATCAAGCAGGCACAACAAACTACAAGGAGTGGTGTGCATCAAAAAATCCGTACAAGAATGTTGACCCCCAAAGGACAAAGGGGACTGGATACAACGACCTGGATCACTACCTTACGTCGAATTTTATACTCAGGATTGCGCGTGAACCAGTTGCGCCACTGAACTTCGATGTCTTGGATTGGTGGTAAAAAATGGAAAACGTTTATTCTATTCCATGTTTGATGGCCAAGGAGAATTTTGCTGTTCCAGCCTCTACAGTTGCGGTCAAACAAGCTTTCAGTGAGAGAGGTTACATGCTAAACACACGACGGTCGAGGTTGACGCCCGAAAGTCTACAACCACAAATGTTGTTGATGGATTGGAAGAAGGCCGAACGAAGGATGCAAACGGCTATGCTCGTCGACGGGCCAGAAGGGGACGACAACGACGATGACGACGCATCTGATTTCATGAGTTCGACGAGCGGTACCGGGACGGCCGAAGACGAGTACGACTATTAGAGACTTCCACTCGTCTGAATTGAAGGTACGTAAATAGAAGAACTATGTGGACTTTGATTCTCCCTAAAAGAGATACGTAGGCACCTAAATTGACATTTATAAGTGAAAATATTTTTTTAAAAAAAAAAAACAAAAAAAGTTTACAATTTGTATGATATTTTCACTTAATAAATGTCAATTTAGCGCAAGTCCATTGTTTTTAATTTTTTTTTATTATATACCTTAATATATTGTCATTTGTGAAACTCAAATATCGATCAAAATAATATTAAACTTAAAATAATATAATAGTAATATAATCATTAATTAATATGAAATGATAGAATAAGTTAAACAATGATAGAAATTAAATAATATAATTTATGTCAATTAAACTAATAATTAAGTTGTATTGGCCAGAAGTTTATCTGTGAAACGCGTGCCAACTCAATTACAAAAAATATTTCAAGTACACCAACTCAATTACCAAAAAATATTTGAAATTGTATTGGCCAGAAGTTTCTCGGTGAAACGCGTGCCAACTTAATTACAAAAATATTTCAAGTACATCAACTCAATTACCAAAACATATTTGAAATTGTATTGTCGAGAAGCTCTAACTAATTGTCCACCCTTTTCAAAAGTCAAAATAATATAATAGTAGTATAATAATTTTTAACAATATTAATATGAAAGCTTAAAATAATTTTTCATGATAGTTCAATATCAAATTATTAGTTATACATAATTGAATAATAAAATACTTACATTATACAAAGAGACAGTCGAATTTTTCATCGTTTACGACCTACTTACTTGTGCAACTATCGTACAACACTACAAATAAACTACGGTACTATAGAAAAAGACCGTAGTTTTATTGTAGTGTTGTACGATAGTTGCAAATTTAAGTATGCCGTAAACGGTGCTAACTTCAACTCTCTCTATTATAGAATAACATTCACAAATTTAAGCAATAATATCAATCACACCAATGTTGTCTTTCCCATATTCTTCATTGTGTAGCATGGCATCATTAGTTCTAACTCTTTTATAGGCCTCTAATATCGCAGTATATACAACGATGACACAGACTGCCATACAAATTCTGTAACACCCCGCCTTGTCATGAAAATCAGAGTGCGTTTATACAAACCGTTTTAAATAAAATACTGACTGGTTCGCAAAATACTGTTTCAGAGTGCTACCATATTACATGACTTACTTTTAAATCAGACTTTTTTTTAATAAAACGGACTCACAGTCGGCTGACAGTCAAAAGGACTAAGTTTGACAAAAAGTGAAAAGTCAGCGAAAATTGTAGTGGCAAAAACTGGATAGCAGTGCTATGATCGTGAAAATAAGTCTACGGGAGATAGCAATAGCACTGCTATGCCAAATTCAAACTGTACAAAACGTAATTTAAACTTTATAAGCATAGCTCCCGTATAATTTAAACTTTATAAGCATAAGTCCTGAACCGTTCGTCATCTCACACCTCCGGCCCGACTCCATGACCTGAAAAACATGATAAAAGTGGGTCGTGAGCACTAAAGTCCACTGTGATCTGTGGAAACTCATACTAAAGTAAACAGTGAAAATAATTACAATAACATGATCCTGGCATATATAACTGAACTGAACTGAAACCGGTACTGAATAATCATGATCTGATACTGATGGTGAGATAATTGTCACCTGCCTGATGCCTAAACATCTGCCAGCATAAATGTCGGACACCATGTGCACACTCTAGTGGATAGACTAAGGCCACTAGAACCCAGAATGGACCGGCGACCATTCCGAGCGGATACATGACATGATAATACATACCTCAAACATAGTAGAATAATTATAATCAATGTAATACCCAGTCTGAGCCCCCCCTGATTCGTCTGAATAAAAAGGCAGTGCTGGCAATCGTATCCTGATCAAACTGAAAATAATATAAACAATTAATAAATACTATGCTCAGACTGATAAAATAACTTCTTAAATATGTTAAGATGCTCTACTGGACTTAAACATGATATTTGAATTTAATCGGTATATCCGAAACTGGCTAAAATTGGAAGTGAACTGACCAAATTTTACTGAACTGAACTGGACCCGGAATTTAACTGAAAATGATGCTTAAAACATGAACCGGGATTTAAATATTAAATTATAGTCAAAACCGGTCTAAATTGACTGAACCGGATTTGAATCGGTCTGGTCGGACCGATTGACTCGGCCCACGGCCTTGCTACAGCTGCGGGCGCGGTTGTTGGAAAAACTGAGTGCGGGCATGGCCGCTGCCGGGCATGCCTAAGCCACGGTCGAGGATACTGCGTGCACCCGACCACGGTTGACGTGAGTTAAGCCCGTCGGGCGTGATCTGAGGCATTGCCAAACGCTACGTGCGTTGGCTGCCGCGTGACTGGGCACAGTCGGGTGTTACCGCACACCACGACGTGCAGCTGGATACATAAGTACGCACACATGCGTTAATTGGGCATGACTGGCACCACGCGGGCGCTGCCGTGCAACTCCCGCGATGTTGGCCACTCGGCCAGACTGTCGGGCGCTGCGAAGACCACTGACGTGCGACGCTGCTCGCTGGCGTGCGTTACCGTACGCTGGCGTGCATGACTGGGTGTTGGCGTGCGCACATGCATCGCCAACAGCTACCTGTTGTGGGTACTGACCTCACGCGGCACTATACTGCGCATCCTCTCGCACCACGCACACCTGTTGCGGACAGCGCATGCACAACCGATCCTTGTTGGCCCTCCGACGACTTTCTTCGGCAACTTCAACATAAACCATCATAGTATAACATGACATGACTAAATATAATGAATTTACTCAAAATTAACAGACTTTGTTCGACGGACAATGAAGTGCCGAGGTACGCACACCGTGTGCGTATGGTTGGCGTTAAGCCAATCCCTCGACTAAACATGAAATTTCTTCGGTCAACATGAAGTAACTAATTATCAAATGACTTATGATGATCAAATGAACCTAACATACTCGAGAGTTGTCGAATAAAAAGAGGGTTTACTCGGTCACGACCAATATGGCCTAAAACCGAATACATCGTGGCATTTCATGAACTTTTTGGAACATGAGCTGAAAAATTCAACACTACATGAACTTATTAACATAAAAAGATGTTGAGGACGAAGCTACCTCCTCGAGTGTTCGGATGATTTCCCAAGAACGGGCGTGATTTCCTTGATCCGTGCATGTGCGTGTGTGCTGCTCTTGAGTGTGTGTGTTTTAAAGTTAATTTGGCTTAGTATTTGCTGAGCTTGTAGCTTAAATAATAAGCTATAAATCCTCTCCAATTGCTGATTAAATATCACGGTAAAACTTGAGAGAATTGTGGTGAAAAGCTCGACCAATGGCCGCTCGCCATGTGCCGCGTGCCTAAAACCTAAGAGTGGCACTTGGGTGCTTACTCACCTTTGTCTTAGCTTAGTCACCACTTCAAGCCCTCTCCAACTTGCATGTGGTAATGAAATCATGACATTTCACGTGAAGAAATTTGAGAGACTTATCTCTCGGCCTTACAATGTGCTAAGCACGGCTTATATGAGCTAAGTGCGTGCTAAGGGCACTAAGCGCGGTCACTTGTGCTAATGACATGCGATTGCTGCGTGATGGCACATGGCCGTGCGTACAAGACTTACTTAGGCTTAATTAAATACAATTAGTACATGATCAATGAACTTAAGCTCGATAAAATTAATTATCGAGCAATTAAACATGAATTAATTATCGGAAAATTATTTCGAACATAAATGTGATATTAGAAAATTGAATCGAACGTCCTTGACTAAAATAAATAGTTCCGAACAATAACGCTTAATGAAATAGATATTTCGGAACTAAACATGACCTTATATTAATAACATGACGAGGTATTACAATCTGCCCCCCTTAAAATATTTCCGTTTTTGGAAATATAAAACAAAACATATATACATGAAACATGAAAGAATATATACATCAGAACTGGAAATCAGGAAAACGAGCGCGAATATCAGCCTCCTGCTCCCAAGTAGCTCCGTGGCGATCACACTGAATACGAACAAGGGGAACATCACGCTTCCAGAGCCGTCGAACCTGTCGGTCCAACACAGCTACCGGTCGCTCTTCGTAAGATAAGTCTAGATGGATCTGAATATCAGTATGAGGAGTGACATGATCGGGGTCGCACACGTACTTGCGTAACATGGATACATGAAAGACATTATGAACACTGGATAACTCGGGAGGTAAGGCCAATCGATATGCAACTTCGTCCACTCGCTCAAGTACTTCGAACGGGCCAATGAATCGAGGGTGCAACTTCCCTCTCTACCCGAATTGAATAACTCCGCGAAATGACTAACTCTGAGAAAAGCTCGCTCACCAACCTCGAACTGAATATCTCGGCAATGCTGATCGGCTGAAGATTTCTGTCGAATCTGAGCTGTCTTGAGCCTCTGCCAGATCAACTCGACCTGCTCTGCAGTTTCCTCGATCATCTTCGGACCGAGTACTCGACGTTCACCGACATCGTCCCAATAAAGAGGGGAACGACACTTACGACCGTAAAGTGCTTCGTAGGAGCCATCTGAATAGAAGAATGACAACTGTTGTTGTACGCGAACTCAACGTATGGCAACAACGACTCCCACTTAGCACCCCTGTCAACAACCAAAGCTCGTAACATATCCTCCAACGTCTGAATGGTCCGCTCTGTCTGTCCATCAATCTCTGGATGGTTGGCTGTACTGAATACTAGCTTCATGCCCATCGCCTTGTGCAAACTCTGCCAGAATCTACTAGTGAATCTGAGGTCTTTGTCTGACACAACAGTAACAGGCACTCCGTGGAGTCGAACGATCCCACGGGTATAAATCTCAGCCAACTTGTCCAAAGACATATTCATCGATACTGGTAAGAAATGAGCAACCTTAGTCAATCTGTCGACTACGACCCAAATAGCGTCGTGATGTTCAGACAACCTCGATAAACCCGTAACGAAATCCATCGTCACCTCTTCCCACTTCCACCTCAGAATCGGTAGTGGTCGTAGAAGGCCTATAGGACTCTTATGCTCGGCTTTTCTTTGCTGACAGGTTAAACATTTCCTCACAAAGTCGGCTACGTCTTTCTTCAAACCTCTCCACCAGAACGACCTTTTCAGGTCATGATACATCTTTGTACTTCCTTGATGGGCTAGATATGGTGCGGTATGAGCCTCCGTCAAGATCTCCTTCCTCAAGGTCTCGACTTTTGGCACCACAATCCTGCCGCGAAACTCCAAGGCCCCATCTGTGCCTCGGTGAAAACCCTGAACGCCTCCGGCGCGGACTTTGGCATCAATGGTACAAACAAACTCATCCGAAGCATGCTCCCGCCGGATTCTCTCCCTCAACGTTGGCTGAATCTGCATAGAACTAACACTCCTCGCAATAACTGTAGGAAGTGCGTCAACCACCTGAATCTGCATCCGGGCTAACTCCTGAATCAACTGGCTCTGCTGAGTAACCACATATGTCAAATCCCCCTTCACTTTGCGGCTCATGGCATCAACAACAACATTCGCCTTTTCTGGATGGTACTGAATCGTGCAATCATAATCCTTAACGAGCTCTAACCAACGGCGCTGCCTCATGTTGAGCTCCTTCTGAGTGAAAATGTACTGTAGGCTCTTATGATCGGTAAAAATCTCGCATCGACCGCCGTATAGATAATGTCGCCAAATCTTAAGGGCATGAACAACTGCAGCTAGCTCCAAGTCGTGCGTCGGATAATTCTGTTCGTGTGGCTTTAACTGGCGTGAAGAATAAGCAACGACATGGCCATCCTGCATAAGGACACATCCCAAACCCTGTCTTGAAGCATCACTAAAAATGGTGAAACTCCGGGAAGGATCGGGAATAGTCAATACCGGTGATGAAGTTAATCTCTTCTTAAGCTCCTGAAAACTCGATTCACAACGATTAGTCCACTCGAACTCCACAGACTTCCTCGTCAGCTGGCATAAAGGAAGGGCAATCTTGGAGAAGCCCTCGATAAATCTGCGGTAATAACCAGCCAAACCGAGAAAACTGCGAACCTCGGACGGACTCTTCGGTGTCGACAAGTTCTGAACGGCTACAACCTTGGAAGGATCAACCTCAATACCTGTCTGCGTAATCACATGACCAAGAAAAGCTACTCGCTGGAGCCAGAATTCACACTTGGAGAATTTTGCATATAACGTTTCTCGTCTAAGGGTTTCAAGAATAACCCTCAGATGCTCCTCATGTTCCTTCTGGCTCTTTGAGTAGATAAGAATATCATCAATGAAAACAATGACAAACTGATCAAGATAGGGATGGAAGATACGGTTCATCAGATCCATAAATACTGCAGGGGCATTGCTGAGGCCAAATGGCATGACAATAAACTCGTAATGATCGTAACGAGTACGGAAAGCAGTCTTAGGAATGTCTGACTCCTCGATTTTCAGCTGATGATAGCCTGATCGCAAATCAATCTTAGAGAAAACACAAGCTCCCCTCGACTGATCAAATAAATCATCAATCCTGGGAAGCGGATATTTGTTCTTGATCGTCAACCGGTTAAGATCCCGGTAGTCGATACACATGCGCATGGATCTGTCCTTCTTCTTAACAAAGAGAACGGGTGCTCCCCAAGGTGAAACGCTCGACCGAATGAAACCGAGTCGTACTAAATACTGAATTTGCGCCTTAAGCTCCTGCAATTCTTTTGGCGCCATACGATAGGGTGCTTTGTGTTTGTAGTATTTTTGGGCATGTGGTAACCGAGCTACCCGACTCAGGTCGTTCTCAAAGGAAGGCTCTTCGGAGCTTCGTTCACTACCTAGTCGTCAAAGTCATACAACCAAAAAGGTCCTAAACATTCTACTCGCAAATTGGGGGTATGAATTAAACACTACTCGCAATTGGAAATCGAAAGCAAGTGAAAACTAAAAAACAAAGATGAGAGCTTTAGGTCAACCGGGGTCTCTATCACTCGAATAATCACAAAAAGAACCGAGGGACATCAACATTGCCAAATGATCCTAGGTCATTAAATCGATCTTTCTACTAAATGACTACACTTTTAAACAAAGTCGCAATCTTTAAACAAGATAAGCACAAACTAATCCCTAACACACGTCGACGAGCTACAAGAATCGAACATTCCTCTGATCAACAAGCAAAACCACATTCACCTTGAAACACATCATAAGAAAAAGAGGGCAAATTCGAAGTAATGAGGATTAAAGCTAATTACCCACTCTCCTAATGCATGCGTGAAGAACACCGATGGAAAAGTTTGAAACTTGAAATAAAATGATGTCGCCGGAAACTTACCGGAAAATATGAGTAATAGAGCTCCTAACCCAAGCATAAAAAGGAAAAAAGAGAAATAGAGGGGATTTTCCCAACTTAAAAGTTGGGAAATGAGAGTTGTTCCCAAAATTACAAAGCACAATGCCTATTTATAGCTACACCACAAACACACACTAAAACACACACATTAAATGATGAAAACTCGCAGGATAGGTCGAACTCGCAGGATAGGTCCTTGATTTTCGCAGCTTGATACACCAAAACTCGCAGCTTAGATGATGAAACTCGCAGCTGATGTCATTTTCGCAAGATAGAAAGCATTTTCGAGGGCTCTAATCCGGCCTTGAGTTGACTTTGAGGCTTGATTAGCTCCAACTTCTCGCACGCTTCTCCGATTGACTTGAAACTTTGACCCACGCTTTCCAAATCTCGTTCTCCTCGTCTTGAGATGCGCAAATTGATATCACCATGCAATTAATAATATACCCGGAACGGCTCGGAAATGGCCCGTGTGGCTCGAACATGGTTCGGACGACTCGAAAATGTCTCGGAAATGGCTCGTCTTCCCAAGATTGAATAATGTGGACCTAAACAACACCAAAAAGATAAGAAAAGTACGCCAAACCACAAAAACATGAAACGAGAATAAAAGTGCACGAAACACGATAAAATGGACCGGTCGACACTAAAACGAACCTAAAAATACTAAACTAAAACACATAAAACACACGAAAATAAGCACAAAAACACAATAAACAACTCCCCCACACTTAACTCTTTGCTTGTCCTCAAGCAAACAAAACAACAAGTAGCTCGAAAATAAAAATCGAACGGTCAAACATTAACGAGCATGCAAAATGAGATTCTCATTATCATCCGATTATCCCTAAAATCAAAATCCAATCCGAAAACACGGTCCCCACATAGCAAATCCATACAAAACAAAAATCCATCCCGAGTTATTCTACACATGATCACTCGATTCACACTCCCTCGTCTACATACACGTGCAAAAACTATAATGATCTACTAAACATGAAATGATAAGAACGAGACCAATAATCCAACTCCCCTTCTTTTTTTTTCTTTTTTTTTTCTTTTTCTTTTCTTTTTTTTATTAATGAGCTACTTTTTCCAAATGAGAGTCGTTAGGACGATTATTACCTAGGTTTAACCTCGGGGTTTGTCCTCGAGTCTCCTAGGCCGGTTTCCCGTGCTCATTGACCCGAATTTTCTAGAAGACTAACCGAGCCAAGAGGAGCCTAATCCTTTCAACTCTCACGAACTCATTTTCGTGAGCTTCTCTTTCCAAACGAGGTTTCCGGACGAGATGATCTAGGTTTAACCTCGAGGGGTTTCCGCGATTTTCCTAAACCGGTTTCCCGGGTGAAGTGAATAAATTTCACCCGGCTCCTTCAACTCAAACGGCCTCCTTACCTGCAGAACCCAACACCGGGGGTGGCCCCGGCGTCGGGCCTCCGATGCCTAAGTCAGTCCTCATATCAAGAGAGAGAGTGTGTAGTAATCAATGAATAGAGAATGAGAATATGAGGTACATTGACCCCCCTTTTATAGGGGGAATATACCTTTTGGGCCCAAGTTGGGCTTGACCCCTATCGTTGGGCTTAGATGTCTTAGTGGGCTTATCCTCCAATATGTATCCGTTTTATCCACTAAACCGGGTCCAGTATAATATCCTATATCATCTAGTCCCCCCCACTCTGGTCGAGTAAGCATGACTCGATCCAAGAGTTAAAATTCCTCTTCGGATTGTTTTCGTCGACCTGCCACCGAGGTTACCATTTAAATAAATCCTCGACCACCAAATAGTTATCAATCCTCCAAGTGAGCATCGGGACCCCAAATGAATACCGAATGACCACTAATATCAAAAATCGAGTGACTGCCTCTGAGGTCGAATGCCGAGAATCGAGAATCGAGAGACCTGCCTATGAGGTCGAACGCCGAGAACGAGAATCGAGAGACCTGCCTCTGAGGTCGAACGCCGAGAATAGAGAATCGAGAGACCTACCTCTGAGGTCGAATGCCGAGAATCGAGAATCGAGAGACCTGCCTCTGAGGTCGAACGCCGAGAATCGAGAATCGAGAGACCTGCCTCTAAGGTCGAACGCCGAGAATCAAGAATCGAGAGATCTGCCTCTGAGGTCGAACGCCGAGAATCGAGAATCGAGAGACCTGTCTTTGAGGTCGAACACCGAGAATCGAAGATCGAGAATCGAGAGACCTGCCTCTGAGGTCGAAAGCCGAGAATCAAGAATCGAGAGACCTGCCTCTGAGGTCGAACGCCGAGAATCAAGAATCGAGAGACCTGCCTCTGAGGTCGAACGCCGAGAATCGAGGATCGAGAATTGGGAGACCTGCCTCTGAGGTCGAACGCCGAGAATCGAGGATCGAGAATCGAGAGACCGTTTAGGTCGAAAAACAAGAACTAAATGACCACTCCCTAAAGTCTTGAATTTGAAAATTTGAATTTACGTCTGTTGTGTTTCGATCACCATGTTCGAGCTCTCTTATACCACCTCGTCCTATCGCCCCTCAGTTTAAAAGTTAAAATTCAAGCCT
>CACSLK010027800.1:74352-84362 GCA_902706635.1 Striga hermonthica
AGAGAGTTAGGCTAATAACCGAGTCGATCACACCTATCGTCGAGAGCAAGGCCGTGGCGAAGCCGTGATCGAGACAAGACGAGTGAACGTAACACCCGATCCTTCATCAGCGCAGCGCGCACGGGCGCTGCTGGCTTGCTGCGGGTGCTGGACAGTCGTCCCAGGCACGACTGGGCAAACTGGGTACGTGCGGCGTGCACTGGACGCGTAGCTGATTGGCGAGATGCGTGCGTGCGTCGGGTGCAGCGCAGCATCGGCCAGAGCACTGCCCTGCGCTATGTGCGCGGGCACAGGCACTGCTGGGCGCTGTCGTGCGCCGCAACGGGTACTGTAGCGCGCACTGGCGACGCTGGCGTGCATCGGGGCAACATAACTGGCACCATGCGGCCCGCTGTCGCGCGACATCGCGCGCTGGCGTGCGTTACCGCATGCTGGTGCCCTTGACTGGCGTTGCTGTCGCTAGGTGCGGACAGCACGGCCTAAGGCTGACCCTTGCCGGTCGTTCGGCACTAACTCCCGAGCATTCTGACTTCACTGAACATAATTTGACTCAACATGAACCTACTTATCAAAATGACTTAAAAAAAACATAACCTTTCGCATGATCAACGGAGCGGGCCGTGGCGAGCGCGCCGTGCGCCGCAGACGGCGATAAGCCGTCTCCCGACCAAATCATATTTTCCCTCGGCAACTCAAGACCAGTTAAACATGAAATATCATTTGAAAGCTATTGGAACATAAATTGCACGGACAATCTTGACCCTACTGAAAGTAACATGATAGGGCTAGGTGCCGCCCGTGGCCACGCGCGATAAGCGCTAGCGACGGTTTTGAGCCACTTAACCAATAAAACATCATTTTTCCTCGACCATCATCAAGTAACTAAACATAACAGGATGTAAACTGATCATTTAAACATGAATGGTTCGTGAGTTGCCGGGTAAAACAAGAAGTTACTCGATCACGATTCAACTTAGGCATATTTGAACTTTAACACGGCATAGCTATAAACTCTTGAACATGAGTCGAACACTTCAACTTAAAATGAGCTTAGTGACATGAAAATGAGTCGAGGATGGCTTTATTACCTCAAGTGTTCGACGGGATTCGGAACCTGCCTATGAGCTCGCGTGTGAGTACCGTGTGCGATAGCTTGCCGTGCGATGCTACTTGCCGTGCGTGTAGTATAAGAAGCTTAAGATAATATGCTGATCTTGTTGCTGAACTTTAAGAGTTTATATGGTACAAAATATAGGCTGGAAGTTGGGAAAATAATGTCCCAACATTTTTACTTATGAAACCGAAGGGAAATAGATGATAGGTACTTGCTTGTGCTTTAAGGATTAAGGCCGATTGATAGATTATTTGTTGCTGAACTAAAGACTAATATTAAGAGTATAGGGCTGCATATATATGATAGGGAAAGATGGAGATTTTTCGGTCCAAATCCCTCCTTATATACACCACTGAATGGAGCTTAAAATTTGGGAAGCAAATGAGGCTAAACGTGGCTTACTTAAGCTTGGAACACTTGCTACTTAACTAATGACCAAGATGGATTAGTCAACTACAAATACACCTCTTAATGCCACGTTAACTTACCTCTCAATGAAGAAAAGATTTGGACAAACTTTCCACTAAAGTACCTTGCTTAGCATACGGCATTTGCATACTAATAATTAAGAAGTGTACGGCTTTTAAGCCCTAATTTTGTGATTGATGCTTAATTAATCACTTAATTAGGGTAATTAACTTTTAAGCATAATACTTAATTACCAAAATTATTCCGAACGTAAACGGTACGTCGAAAATAATTTTCGGTAATCTCGTCTGAAATGACTGAAAATAATTAATTCCGATAATTAATATCGGAACTAAAAACATAACTTATGCTGATAAACTGACGGGATGTCGCTGACTGCATAATTAATTCCAGACTCATTAAACGAATCGGAATTAAATCTGGAAAACTTATTCGGTTACTAAAATAAGTAAACCGAATAACTTATCGACTAATAGTCGAACTTGGAATATAACTGACGGATTGACCTGAACTTGAACATGAACGTGATTATTTCTTAATAAAGGCTAGCTTAAAACTAAAAGCTAGTATTTCCTTTATTAATAAAATACGGGGCGTTACATAATATCTAATTTTTATTAGATTAATGAGATTAGAAAAATATATGCGGTATTGATTGTATAATTTTAATTAGAGTTATTAGATGTGAAAATTCAGCTATAACATGAGATTCTTAATTTTCCAGTCAAACCTTCGAATTTGTACATGAAATTTTGACACAATCAACATGATAACAAAATAATACACTCCACAAATTTCACATAGCTACAGAAGGAGATTTACATTATGGACGGTTTTTATGTTGATTGTTGCTTCATATTACTTGTTTTGATTTCTTGTAGTTATTTCATATTTGTAAAAGTAACCTGAACATTGTCCTGCTCCTGCAATCTACCAGACTTTGTGCCACTTTAGCTAATAGGTCCGCTCGACCATTTTATCCTCGAGGTATCTGGATCAACTCGAATGAATCAAACTCCTCCCCCATTCCCAAAGAAAAACTTGGAATATCAACCATTGTCTTTTCATATTGAGCTCTCTTTTCAATGGCACGCTCAACCTTTTCGATTACTGCAATAGTTTCGGGATTATTCAAGAAATTACAAAATTGGTCCAATTTAACGTCTTCACGTGAGCCCCGTCAGTTTTGACGGACGTTGGACCATTTTTGCAACAAAAAATAGAGCACTGCACATTGTCGGTCCTTGTTAACGGTAGCCCCACATACTTCTTCCCTTCCAACTGCGGTCTTCGGTAAGGGGATACCTATCTTGCTGCCCTGACGTCCAAGCCTGCGCCAGGCCCGCACTACACTCACATCCCGGCCCGCGAGAAGCCCATCTTCAGCCCGCGTGAGCCCAGATCCTCCAGCCCGTCTCCAAAAGATCTGCATCCGAGATCGAGAACCGAAACTGGGGTCGAATGCCAAAAGATTTGTCTTTGAGATTGAGCACTAAAAACTGTGTTTGAGATTGGGTACTGAATAACTCGATGCTACCTCCGAGAGTTGATTTTGATGAGACTTTTGCTCCCGTTGCGTGTTGCCATCTCTTAAAGTGAAGCCCGTTGAATTTTTCGGGCTTTTCAGCTGTAGGAACATGGACAGCAGGTACATGATTGATCGGATGCTGAGAGCACGGGGTGCACGAAGCGCGCAAGTGAGGATGACGCGGGCGAGGGCCCAGTCCGCACAAGAGTAGGCGTGGCTTGGTGGACGCGCCAGCCAGCGCGCGCAAGCAAGCGGCGTGCGTCGACATTTTTTACAAATTTTACGAACGGAAGCTCTTATTTTCATATTTGTTTTTCCTTAATTTTCATTCTAAATCTACTTCATCGGTAGAAATAAAGATTTTTCATCTCGAATCGTAGCGCGAATGCTTGAAGAAATTGGGCCGAACGCTGCCGGAAGAGAAAAATGAATGAATCCCCTCCAAGTCCAAAGTATTCAAATCATTCCAAGTGACTCGAGGCACTAAACTTTTCCATACTGAAGAGGCCCTATCGATGAGTATTGCTAGGCCTTATGCATTGGCGGGTGAGATTTCTTGTGCTTTGGAGTTGTTCTTGGTGCTGGCTTTGTCTCCTGGATATCTTGTCGTGTTGTTTGAGGGATGTTGTCTGCTACGCCATTCTGCTGAGGCGTGCCAGGCGCAGTCAGCTGGGACGTAATCCCATTATCCGTCAAGTAGTTTGAAAGAAGAAAAAGTCAAAGTTCAGATAGACTTGTTTTGAACCTTTCGAGCAAAGAGTTTGAAACCTCTCTAACTACTGAAAAGAAAGGATCCGAAGGAGATGAGGATGAAGAGAAGATCAAGCTCACTCTTAGATGCATCGAGGGTGGCAAAAGCGTCTAATCAGATCAATCTAGAAATAGTGGTTTGGCCAAACCTTTTTTTCCTAAGCTAGGACGTAGCCGAATAGACCGATGAAATCTTTCTAAGAAGCAGGGAGGGAAAGGTCTCGATTGCGCCTTTGAGATCAGAACGCGAACTAATTATTAACACCCAAAAGTCGAAAGCCCAAATCAAATAGAAAATTTATCACCCGACAGCTAAGCTAAAAACTAGAGGATTCAAAGGAAAAAGTCAAAGTGGAGATCACTCACTATGGTGAAAGACTCTTTTCCGTGGTTGACTCGTACTCACTTTTTTATCTTCATCTCTTGATATTCTTTCGATAACTACACGATTTGTAGCTTCTCATAGAAATACAAAAAGGTATCGCCGCGAGGCTGAGCGACATACGCGTGGAGCCTAGGCGCACGCACGCCGCGACCAAGGAACAAGGGCCACGGACCGAGAGCAAGCCGTTGGGCGATGTCGTGCGAACAACGAGCAATGTGCCGCGGCAACCCGCTACCAAGATCTCGCGCCTCGCGAGAAAAACCAAGGCTGCGCCCCAGCCTCGCGAGTTCTTTCGAGCCTCGCGATGCGCTGGACGTCAGGCGCGCGCGTAGGGTGCGCTGCGTTCATATGCGGGCTGACTCGGGTGTGGAGGAGTGAGGCGTGACATTCTCCCCCACCCATTTCGGTGATGCCATCGTCGTCGTGTGGGATCCGTCCTCCCACTAGGCTACTTAATGAATTGCATAGACCCAAGGTACGAAATCGGCTCTGAGGGTAATTTCTTATGAAATTTTAGACGGGTTTGATGCACCGTCTATCGCTAGATTGGTAAATCCCCCAATTGTATAATTCTGGCCTAACCATTAAGTACAGAGTGGTGGGAATGACGAAATCTGTGAATACAAAAGATTTTATTGAACAACTGAATCTTACTGATTCACTAGTTGGGATGTCGAAATGAACCGAAAATCAGTTCATCTATTACCGCGCGCTTGTCTCCACGCGGCACTCCCCGTGTGCGCGCCCTGCTCACCGACCTTCCGTCTGCGCATGTACGCCGTCAGTCTTCTTCTCCTCCTCAAGTTTTGCTATCTCGGTCAAATGAGCTTCTCGAGTTCGGATCAAGTCCGCCTCTATCTTCGAAAGTAAACTTACTCATGTTGACTTGGTTGGTTGAGATCCGGAGAAAAACTTGGAGTTGCTGGAAAAGATCGCCGTTAGAGCCGAAATCGCACAGATTGCCGTGGAGCATCTGTAGGAATATTAGGTTTCATGGGGACTTCCACTCGTTGTGGTGCATTTATAGAAGGTACATGTGATTTGGTCAATTCGCACGTGTTGTTCATAAGAGCAACTCGAATACCTGAATAAATTAGAACAAATCACACGATACTAAAAAAAAGTTCATCACATGCAAAAGGAAGAAGAAACGGCAAATTGTCGTGTGCTAAAGGATGCAATTCATAGTAACGAGCTGCCCAAGAACCTTAAGTATGTCTTCTTGGATGATGCCCAAGAGAAGCCGGTGATCATCTTTGTTGAGCTCGACAGTAAGGAAGAAGAGGAGCTTATAGCCACAAGACTAAAAAACTAGAATACTAAACTCCCACTAGTGGAGAATACTAACTCCCAAATGAGAGTATAAAACACCAACACCAACACAAACACAAACAAATCCTTTCTCTCTCTGAAAAAGCTGGGGGTAATTTCAGGCACCCTAATTTTTTTCAGGGATTCATTGCATTTGTGAATAGCATGGCAATGAAAGAAGTCAGAATGGAGGGACCTTCTTTTACTTGGTGCAATAACAGAGCATTCCAAGAGATGGTAGAAGAAAAGTTTGATAGATGAGGCTTGTATTCAGGCTTTTGATATTAATTTTGATTTTTTTAAAGATCATGTTGATCCTCCTGGTAGTGATGATCCTTCTCCTTCGACTCGAGCAACCATCGCCAACGGCACCAGGGTTGGTCGAGACACCGTCTCGATCGTGAAAACGACGATTTTGAGACGTGGGACGCGGAGCTGTTCTTGTTCCCCTCTTATTCTTGCTACTTGGTTCCAACGTGGATATTCGATAACGTCCTCTTAATGAAGCTTGTGACTCGACCTCCGGGACCAGCCATCCACCTGAGCCAAATTCTAACCGGCAACGGCGCCAAAATTTGACCGCGCGTCATCTCGCGGCACCGCGAGGTGACAGGAATGCTGCAACGGCGAGGCTTCTCTGTCCTTTAATTATCCTCTCTCCATCTTAATCTCTCTCCCTTAATCTCTCTCTCTCACACGATTCGGTAATAGCAGATTTCTTCCTTTATCTCTCGCTGCTCATCACCACCATCGTCCCTTACCTCTTCTTCCCCATCTCTCGTTACTTCACCCGAATAGCTCGCCGTTTCGCCAGAATTTCCGCTGCCTACTGCACAATCCTCCTCGCGCACAACTTCCACCAGCAACACCGGAAGCCATGTCCTCATTGCTTGACCAAAAAACATACGAAAGAACACACAATCACACAAGCTCATGCGATGAACATGAACTAAGAAATCAAACACACAAGAACACAAATAAGAGAAAAGAAAAAAGAAAAGGGTGTGCAAACCGAAAATGTATCAAGTCGAGTAAGCCGCCACCTGGAAGTCCCAAAACACGCTCAATGGTGGCATCGCCTATGACTCTCAGGGTCCCAAGCAAACGACAAGTCATAGTGGACCCGCCGCCTCGCTCATTGCCTTAGTCCTCGAGGACTAAGGTTGCGCTGTCGGTTGTCGCGCGTGCACGACTTCACACGTCTTGTGCGCGCCTTCACTCCCAGCGGTCGCCCAGCGGGTGTAGCTCCCGCCCGCCTTGCCGCATACCTCGAGGCATAAGGTCTCGCAAGCCAGGTACGCACGTGCCTCCAACATACCCTTCCACAGACAAACACCTCCAGAAAACTCGGATTGCTCACAACAAACCCACTCACCCACACACCAGAGGCCACAATCCCTCCCAACCAAAGCCTAGGCGCTAGGCAGTGTCGGGCCTTCCGACTTGCACAAATCGGCAGAAAAAACCGGTCAGACGTCTAGGCGGCTGTAGGCGCTCCTAGGCGGACTTGGCTGGCACGGCGGCTAGGCGGGCATAGGCAGACCTAGGCACCGGCTCGGTCTCGACGTAGGGTTACAGCGGGCGTCGATCGAGGGTGAGCAGTGGTTGCGCGTCGGGCGCTGTGCGTGACGCGCGGGTAGTGTTAATGATTTTGACGTTAATATTGATGATTTTAATTTTGTCGCAGTAGTTGAAATTTAAATAATTCGAGGTTGATGAAGTTGACGGTTCAAACATTCGCAAGAGGAGGGATAAATCCACATGACTTCTCTCTCGTTGTGCGTGGACTTCAAAATCGAACTAAGATCTCTTATACAAGTCTCACTTCGTTCTCCTCGACTGATTGAAATGTTGTAGGTGGCAACATAAGGACTTGTCAATTATTTCCACACCATCAGAAAACTAACCTAGTAACTACTAACCTAGCACCATCAGACAACTAACCTAGCACAATCATACAACTAACGCCCGGTGCCAACTGGACGCCCAGTAGCCCAGCAGCGTGCCAAACGCGCACCCAGCGGGCCAGCAGCAGGCCAGCAGCGCGCCTAACGCGCGCCCAGCGCATGTCCAGTGGGCCAGCTTGCAGATCAGAATTCCAACGCTGGCAAGTTCCCAGCACTGAGGAGGAGAAAGCACATTTTTGTGATTGCTGTAGATTGTGATGCGAGTTCGGGTCTCTCTGAAAGTGTTAGAAAGATCTTTGATGCACTAGAGAAGGAATGGAAAATGGTTTTTCGTGTTCAAGAATTAATCTCTAATGTTCTAGAAATTATTTCTAGAATTTGATATATATATATATATATACATATATACATATATATATATATATATACATATATATATAAGATCTCTTATACATATATATACATATATATATAAGATCTCTTTCGTGTTCAAGAATTAATCTCTAATGTTCTAGAAATTATTTCTAGAATTTGATACATATATACATATATATACATATATATACATATACATATATATATACACACACACACACACACATATATATATATATATATATATATATATAGAAGAGATCATATGAGAAAGAAAGATGGTGAAAGAAATAAGAATGATTTTCTATTTCAATGTTGCGTGACTATTATATTTGTAATGGAAATTGCACACTAAGCGGTTTAGTTAACACATCTGCCACTTGCTCAATAATAAGAATGGCTATCATCAGATCCGACTCCATCAGTCTCTGGATGGTAGGCTGAACTGAATTCTAGTCTTGTGCCCATCGCCTCGTGCAAACTCTGCTCTTTGTCGAGCACTAGAGGATCGTCACACTCCTGGCGGTCGCTATCATCCGCAAGAGGCGTGCAGGAGCCGTTGGGCTACGGGAAAGTTGCATGCCCGACCAGTGCCCTCATCACCCTAGGTGATTGTCGTTACCCTTCCGTCGCGAGCTCGAAACCGCTGTGAGCGACCCTGCAGCTGACTTTCGAAGATTTTTGCTTATCTCTAGCGTTGGGTCTTTTTGCGCCCTAGGAATGCAGCAGTGTTAAAACTCTTGAGGGAGAGCTTTGCCGCCTTGTGGTCCTACTTGGCTCGATTCCGGATTAGTCGGTTCCCCTGTGGATCCAAAAATCAGACAAGATCGAATCATAAGGACAACATAATGTATGTTCAAACATTGGATGTCATCCAAGTAACCTATAATAGTTGCACGTAAATTGAATAAACCGACTGTAATGAAGATTCAAACAGTTGCGGAAGCAGGTTTTCACTAAAAAATGAATCTTCAGGAGAGCCGGACGCGCCTAGCGCAGGTTTGGCGAGCGCGCGCGTGCAATATTATAATTCCATATGTAAATGAGTCGCATAATTAACAATTATGGAAATTTTTATCACATGCAACTAATTTGATGAGATCATAAGAGAAAAAAAAAACTAAAACACCTTCCATACTTAAGCTGGGCCGCTACTGCTTCGGCAATCATTTTCTGCATTTCGCCTCTCGCCATAGTTAGTGTTTGCTCCTCGACTTGGGGTGGTGGTATCTTGGTTGATGAGAATGATCGCGTTAAAGATTTCAACTAGTTCTGAAAACGCCCAGGTCCTAAATTGATGGATTTTATCTTTCAAGTCTTGAATTAAAGTGTTTGATAGATATCGGTGACATTTTTCGATCATAACACATATCATAAGATTTATAAAAATAGAGACTATTTATCCAGATTGAAGGCTCCTAAAAACTTTAAGCCATTTGCAGATACAAAGCCTTCAAAGTCAAAACACCAACTAGGTTTTGAGACGATGGGAGAACCGTGTAGGTTTAAGTAATGGGAGAATTAGGGTATGAGCGAGCCAGATTCGAAGGAGGTCGGGCGTCGTGGTCACTGTTGATGGCGGATTGATGGCCGAGAAAGGAGGGGAAGTTCAAATAGCCGCGACCCATTCTTTTTTGTTCAAAACGAAAGAGAGAGAGAGAGAGCTATTGGGGAGAGAGAGAGAGAGAGAGAGAGAAGATGAGAAGTTAGTGCTCGGTCAGCGATAAGTACGCCGATGTAAGTCCGATGGCGAGGCCGAGATGGGTCAATGACCACATCTTCATCAACTGGGCTGTACACTGGGCGGTGAAATTGGTTTTAGAATGAAACTCCACTGAGGCTCGGTAACCACTGCATCGCCGCTTGACTTCTCGGATTCTCCTGCAGCCTTTTTACCGACTTCAATGCCTTCTTGAAATTTGGCTTCGGCCGTAGCTGTCATCTCTGCTCGAAGATTTATTATATCGGCTTCGTGGGCTGCCCAGATGCACTTCACTCAGCCAACAACGTGGTTAGCAGCCCAGATGAGACCAGAACACCACCAGCGCGGCCCAGGCGTAGTTCAACTGGTCCAGGCAGCCCCAGACTGGCCCAGGGTGCGAGTGTTAGAGGTATGCTGTAAAAGCTATGTTTTGCAAATTCTATCAATTCCATTTTGATCTGGCAATCATGTTTCGGTCAAAGTACATATGTTTGCAGTTTATTTATTTA
>CACSLK010027800.1:109369-145635 GCA_902706635.1 Striga hermonthica
GTACGTGACACGCCTGATGGAGGAGCATGCGCGGGGCACAAAGCCCCAGTCCTTGAGGCATGCGGTATGGCGGGCGGCCACGCGCGCGAGGGCGGCGCAACGGGCAGACGTGCTGCTATCAGCACTGCTATGCCAAATTCAAACATGCAAAGACAATCCTGAACCGCCCGTCAGCTCACTCCTCCAGTCCGACTCTGTGACCTGAAACAAACATAGATAACATGGGGCGTGAGCGTGTGGTGTAACTGGTCACATAAGACCTAAATGCTATAAAATGCAGCATGACCTTTGTACAAGAAATGTTAGGAGTTGGAATCAGTCTGGCATTCTAGTGAAGGTCCATTCCAGGATTCTCTCAAATAACCATACCGAAACGCATCAAGTGTGCCACTAGAACACTTGTATTCATCCCATTCACATTCTGTTCATCAAGCTCTTTTTGGACAATACAAGCCCCCATATCTGCACATTCCTCCGGGATTGTCTGTAAGACATCAGCAATCATACCCTTCTCTCCCCCGGTCTTATTCTGATCAGAGAGGTTGTTCATCATTAGCAGACTCATTGGAAGCCAACTTTGAATTGAACAGGGGCCCACTCTTCTCAGCCACCTTAGAGATAAAATGGCTCAGGCCTGCTATTCGACCAGTTAGGATTAATATTAAAAATACAAATCTTATTTATTAGTAATATAGCATTTAGACAATTAATAATAATAATAATAATAATATTGCAATAGAAATCTAAAAGAAATCTAAGACAAAAAGTGTTTGAACCGTGGCCTTGGTAGTGTCGAGCCCTTTGCTCATAGTACAGACCTGAGCATCGAGATTATCGATCTTGTCCTTCATCTACTTGTTGGCCAGATGCTCTCTCGCGCGGCCCAACATTCATGTGCACGGCCCTGAAGCGTCCAAGTGAGCCCAGCGACTTGGAAAACAGACCAGTTCGGTCCAGACGCAAGCAGCAGCTACCAGCCGGCCCCAACACTTCCTTATAGTACCTATGTTGATTAGCAAGCTTCTTTTCAAGCCCCGAGAGAACTGTTACCTGTTGGTTCAGAAAACCGCGCAGTTGGGAAGGGACTTCAGAGGCCTTGACAAAGGACGGTCGAGGAGGAGCAGAATTCACACCAGTAAGGGCAAGAGGCTTTAGGGTAGGAGAAAACCTATCATCCACACGTGGGTCCATGAAGAACTGCCGTCGTCATCCCCCGGCGCTAAGAAATTTGCTTGGCTAAAGAAGCCATCCTGAAGCCATCGGTCGTCCTCCATGGCTCGATCTAGCTTGGACCAGATTGTGTTATCATCAATTAACTTCAACAAACTCAATTTGTAACTAAGTTCGTAACATACATTCGGAACACCCTCTTCACGTCGAACCCCACTACTTCTGCTGTGATGACCAGCGCATCATTGTGGGGCAGCAAAATCCCCTCTGCGTCTTCTACTCGAAAGCTGATCACCGGCATTGGACCAAATAATCCAATTGTAGCCGAAACTTCTAATGAATGGTATAAAGGTGGAAATGCGGAGATCAAAACCTCACCGGGAGTGTTTCCACTTTATTCAGTGGAAAGCAAAAAAAGGATAAAGTTGTAGCGTGCGCGTAGGCGCGACCCAACGCTACGACTGATATGCTCGGCCACTTGACATATTTCTCCGACAACATAAGCTTAAATTGACATAACATGACATGTTATACATAAACGGTCGAATGAACATGAACATATATTATTGAGACGCACATGGCCGCGGCTTGCGCTACGTGCGTAGCCGACGGCTTTGGCCGAAGAACCTTAGTTTATTTTCCTTTCGCGTGGCAGAAAATTATGAAATGTGTTTGAGACAAACATTGGTGTTGCTCAGCTTGTGCTCCTGGGGTCGTTCGCGTCCGTGCGGCTGCGGTGGTGGCCACTCCCGTTGGTGCTGGAAGTGGCGCGCCATCTCGTCGAACCTCCGGTTCATGTTCTCAATTTCGTAAGAACTAAATATGTATCATGGATTAACTAAATATGCATCATATATTAACTATATAAACATCATTATATATTTAATTTAAATATAACAAGTATACATTTCATATTAACTAAATATGCATCATAAATTACCTAAATATTCATAATAAATCCTACCGGGCTTGATCTTCGAGATTTATTTATCGCTCCCCCTGAAGGGAAAGTCTTTCTAGTTTTATTACTGCTCCCCCTCAAGGTAAGAGTTTATAACATAAAATCATCGCTAAAACAGACTTAACAAGCATATCATCCATTTCCTTGGGGTGGTCGTTCGTCCTTCCTGGATTTGTCCCGAAGTCATGCTCGTCCTCTAGGTTCATTTGGTCGTCATTCCTGGGCCTTCGGTTGCCTACTGCCGCGACTGCATGCGGTGAGTGGCGGCACGAGGAGGGGGATTGGCAAGGTGAGGTTGCGGCACGACACGCAAGACTATTTTTGAGCATTTTGTAAGACTTTTAAAATTCTCAATTAAATACCCTAAGACTTTTAAAAGTCTTACCCGATCGTGAAGGAGAGCTTCTAGTTGTGCTATGACATAACCGAGATACTGGACATAAATCTTATCGTATCTTATCATAAATAAAGTAGGTAGACCTACATTCACGGGAATCACTGATTGTAAACGCGTAAGACAGGGACATGTCCTGATCTTCGACTAAAGCCTGTCGTTCCCGTTGACGGTTTTGGGGCCTCCGCTTGTGCTCAAGCCGCCTCCAACTCAGCTTGAGCTTTCTCTGCCTAAGCTCGAGCAGCCCGTTCCTGCTTGAGCGCTGCCTCCCTCTCCTTTAGAGCGGCTTCCTTCTCTGCTACCGCTGCCTCCTTTGCCACGAGGGCCCTTGGGGTCGTTAGAAGTCGAGGCTTTTCCAACTTGCGAGTCTTGCCTGGAAGGTAAAATGACTAAGAGGGTTTTTAGTTCAAAGTGGCATAGAGCTGAAGATGTGTTAGGGCTAGTTCATTCCGATCTATGTGGGCCTATGAGTATTCAAGCGAGAGGTGGGTATACTACTTTTTTTATCGAAAGTCAGACCAGTGAATTTTGTACACCAGTTGAAGAACAAAAATATACAAAATGAACGACGGGGGCTCGAACGACCCGCATCCATGTAGAGCAGGTGGGGATGAGCACAAAAGGAAACAGTAGTGCTCACCACCTCTGGGGTGGAGGACCCGATGCCAGCGAGGAAGTCAGCAGGCCGGTTCTCCTCGCAGAAGATGTGTGAGATCCAAAAGAAAATTGACCGAAAATTCAGCAAACTCAGAATTTTCAAATTCTCTTCCATGATCGCTTCGAATACTTATTATGGGAAAACCTTTCTCAGTTTGAACCTTCAAACAAAGTGACTTAAAGGCAGATGGCCCGCAACCTGTTAACCGACATTTTTGCCGTACCCCTTGGGTATTCAGCACAACCATCACCGCAGCTCAACCAACAACCGTTCAGGACAACAACCGACAAAATCAAACTCAAATACAAATCATTAACCTCCTCAAGCAATAATGAATATACTCGACCTTCTACCAAAGTTGAAAAACAATTTCGATAAAATCAAGCTAAAATTCAAATGTCGAAATTTTTTTTTGACAAAATCAACTCATAATGACCGTAACGGGTACGAAAAGCAGTCATTGCAATGTCTGACTCTTTAATCTTCAGCTGATGGATGGGGCACATCACTCCTCCTATAGGATTAGTCCCACACCTTTGGGTGTGGATCACTTAGGCCATTAGGCCCGTACCCCGTGGAGGGGCTGCCAGTTCGTGGTGAAGTTTCTGAGTGAACGTGGAGGAGCCATAGTATGGAGGGGTGTCAAGCAGAAATGCGTGGCTGACTCAACCATGGAGGCTGAGTATGTAGCAGCCTCAGAGGCAGCGAAAGAAGTTGTCTGGCTCAGAAATTTTCTCCCCATAACCTCAAGCTCACTGAGCAGTGCCATAACCTTGAGAGCATGCTCTCTTATGGGTGTGCCCTCTGCCATGCGTGTAGCCATCAGAGCACTCATAGTCTATTGCCTAGCAGCCCTAGACTGGTGTCCGATTCATCTCCCCATGATTAAGATATAATGTCCATTGATTAATTAAATTACTGACAAAATAATTAATTAACTTCTTATTCATTTCCGAAACTAGTACCACTCAGATCCTTAATAATTATGCCGGATAACACATCCGCCTGCAAGGCTTGACATAATATTCATTCCTGAGCTCGTTTCAGGGACGTCATCAACCCCGCGCACTGGGACACAGTGACCTGGATTACTCTGATATCTTGCTCCCATGCCCACGACATAACAAATATCAGGTCGCATGCACAACATATCATACATGAGGCTTTCTATTGCCGATGCATGTCCTATTCTCAAGGATGTGATGTCTTTTTGGTACCTCAATATGATTTCATTGAAACTGGTGGAGATCCGAGGGGCGTACCCTTGAATAGCATTGATGTCGTAGGGAACTCCTTCAAGATTTGGGTCGTAGGTCGGCACCATATAATTCGGACACTCGTGGCCTCCGCTGGCCTCTCCACAACACCCGCATACCTCGGGGACTGAAAGCTGAGTTGGCGGCTGAAGTAAGGTTGGATAGTGTAATGCCCCGTTTGAATTAAAATTATTTGAGATTATTTATTGGTTTATTATTGCCATTATTATTGCTTATTATTATTATTATTATTATTATTATTATTATTATTATTATTATTATTATTATTATTATTATTATTATTATTATTATTATTATTAGTGAATATATATTTGTGATTAAATGTTTAATTGTTTTAAATGCCTATTATTATTATATAAATATATATTGCGTGTATTATAAATATATATAATCCGGATTAATTTATTATTTGTCGTCAATTATATTGATTGGGAGTTCTTGTTATTGCGTTTATTTCTGGCCCAACTGAGATTAAGTTTAGCTCCATTTGTGATTTATCAATTTTTGGGCCTTTTCCATATGTTTATTCCTTGGCCAATTAGAAAATAATACTTCTTGCCCCAAGAAGAGTAATCACACGATTCGTTCATCTTTCCCAGACTGAGTCTATCTTATCTTCGCGTTAAAAAAAAAAACAGGTGCAATATTCCCGTGAGCATCTCACACGTTCTCGCTGATCACTCTCCTATACATATGACCGAACATTCTTCCTCATTCATCGTCTTCTTTGTAGCCAGGTTCTTCAATCTCTCTCTCTCGCATCTGTTTAAAAAAAAAAAACATGTGATTTTTGTACCTACAACTTCGCCGCCGGAGTCATCTCATCAAAGCTTGGTCGCCATCGTTTTGAGTAGCTTCCCACACGCTCGCTCTGATCGCAAGCCTTCCCCAAACCAGCTGTCGTCTGCCATAGCCGAGGACGCCATTAATTCCGGCGAGCTCCCTTGCGCCATCTCCGACGTGAATAGCAGTCCCGGCGAGCCTCCTCCTTCGCGACCAGCAGACGTCATTCAAGGCCAAGAGCAGCATCCCATGAACGTACGCAAGCCCACGTTCAGCAGCTCCCTCCTCCATTAACTCCGGGAAGCCCAGCCACCTTCCGACAACCGTTCGGAGAACCCGACGTCCGTCAGACTGAAAAGCGACGTCCTTTTTGTGTTCTCGGGCAGCCCCCAGTCCGTCCGAGCGAGCCGTTCGTGAGCAATAGCCATTTCTCGAGCTTCGAAGCCGATCGTCCGACCCGCTGTCGGGCCCGTTTCCCGGCCGATAACTCGTAGTTTCCCGAAGTCGGGTAACTTATTCGAATCCTCTCGTTAATACGGCCATTTTCATATATTGCATGTTATATATATGTTGTGTTCGATCTACCAAAAGTTGATTTGAAGTCGGATTTCTCTTGATTTCTTTAATTGTTTGTATGTATATTTCGTTTAATCGTGGATTTTCGGAAGTGATTGGAACTCTTGATTACATAAGCGTGAATACCGTTGTGTTGTTGTGTTAAATGTGTATAAGCTCGGAGTCTCGTTTTGTTACTTCGAGTCGTCATTAGGTTGTTCGGGTCGTTCGAGTCCCCGTCGTTCATTTTTCATTATTATTGGCGTTTTGTTTTACCGAACAAACCCGGTTTCAAAATATATTTTCAGACTCTGAAAATGTAGTATTTTTGTAAGTCTCGAACCTGGTTGCCACTGGAAATTTGTCGTCGAGATCGGTTGAGCCATTAGCATGTTAGCAGTTTCTGTTCAATCCCAGGCTCTGCTCGCAGGTTTCTATTTTAGAATTTGTAGGTTTCTTTTTCAGTATAAAAGATTTCACTTAAACTAACGTCCAAGTCGTGTAGTGCAGTGGTGCGCTGCTCTCTTTTCTGTGACTGAGGTCATAGGTTCGAATCTATATCTTGTGTGTTGTGGCTATTTTTTTTTAATAAACATTTAGCTTCAGCAGCGCGGGCCATTAGGCCCGATTTCAGCCCGCGCTTGGCCCGATACTCCCTCAGCAGCCAGCCCGCGATCAGCCCATCCCAGCCCGCGTCCCTGGTCCCCTTAGCAGGCCAAGTCTTTGGGCCCTTGCACCTTCCAGCGGCCCAATATTGTGCGCTGGGCCCAATACCTGGGCAGATTTTAGCCCAGTTGATTTTTTAAGCCTTTTGTATTCCGGACGCCTGTTTTTAATAACGATTTCAATTCTAAATATTATTTTTCAAATGAGATAAATTTGGGAAAATATTATTTTAAGTCCCGAGATTCCAATTTAATTCTCTGAGTCCCATTTTTAAAAATGAGAGAGTTCCAAGTCCACGAAAAATCCAATTAAAACTCTTAAGACTTCATTTTTATTAAATGTAGGTGTTTGAGGAGTCGAGCCTCATCCTACGTACTTGCTCTTGTGTGCATTTTCTACCGAGCTATCCAGGTGGGTTTACTTATAAAATTGTCTATGCCATACGTGTTGTTTAATGTTTTGTTGGTATGATCAACATATGCATGTGAACCATGTAGCGTACTGATGTGAGCTGTTACGGCCGTCGGTACGGTTGTCCCCGTCGAGTTACGGTACGGTTGCCCTTGCAAGGCAAGTCTCCATCTAGTGTATGAGCTCACTTGGGGAAATAGAACCTCAGTCGTCGAGGACCGGGAGTGTCATTTAGATGTCGCGATGCATTACTAATCGACCCGCATAGTTTAGGAGAATCTAATGCGTATCATCGTCCTAACTCTTGAGAGTGGATAAGCCTCGAGAGGGATGATGGTTGATAATTCTCGTACGTTAGATCGAGCGTAAGTCTTGAAGACTGATGTATGGATGAAAGAAGGCGACGTCGTCCATAGGACGAGTGGATTGCTCCGACATCGCGTGAATATCCTGTGCGTTGGCTGCGAGGCACGCAGTTGTAAAAGGTATGAATTTGTAGTTAAGTATGATGTTGTGGCTCTATATGACTCGAGATGTTAAAATTGATGTTATGAAAAGCATGCTTATATGATTGAGCTTGACGATTATTGCACGACTGGAATTCTTTAAAACGTATTATGTGGTGATCGTATGAGTTTATGTGAATTTGTGTTAAATAATATCATGTTAGGGCTGACTCTCTTATGTTGTATATGTGCATACATGAGGTGTATATTGTGATTACATGTGACCCATGATGCTACGTACATGAAATTATATTTTTGTGCTGAAAATCGTATGAGAACTTCTCGTTATAGCCTCTATTTGTGCTCAGATTATCGTGGCCTAAAAGCTATTTTCTGGTTAAGACTTCTTCATAAATTTTGTAGTGCTTTGAGTTAGGTTTTTGTGAGTTTTAAAATCCCATGATTCGGAGTCGAATTGAATTTATTATCAATTTTTAAAGTTGTAACTGCGAGCAGTTTTTGAAATTTCAGGCAGAATTGTGAACCATGATGTTGGGCTGTTTTTGACAATGTTAATGTGACTATGTGAAAATATGATCAACATGAAACTTGTAGTACATGTCATAGGCTTTATCTGGAAGTTGAAATCTTGCAATTTTGGTGTTTTAGTTGATTTTATATGATTTTTCAAAGTTGGAGTTATGCCCAGAATTTTTAAAACAGTGGTTGTGTTAACGATTGAAATGTATGCTCTGAAATGAGGCCCTTAACATGACTATTTATAAAGATGCCCTTCTTGGAACTTGTAACAATTTAAGTATAGATTCTGTTGGTTTTGAGTTTGCATGATTCAGAGTTTTGTAGCATGAGATATTCCTGATTTAGTGACCTACTGTAATTTATAAATAGTTTCGTTGACAGATTTCTTGACCTAAGAATTTTATGCATAAACTCGGTTTTAAAGTTATTTTTTGCTTAAGTGATCAACATGAAAGTTGTAAATAATTGAGTTAGCAATCTTAGAGATTTTGAATTTCAGTAATATAATGTTTTTAGCTTTGGTTATTGTGCATACACTGATAACCTGTCAAGCTGCATGTCTTCATTTATCCACTACACCTATGTTTTGTATGTTTGTTGTACTATGTGCATTTAAATAATTTTATCTGCCTGAGTGTTTTTCGTGAAAGTGATAGAGACCTGAGTTAGAGATATTTTCCAAGTAGTTTAATCATGATATGATATGTAAACTGAAAGCTACATGCATTTTAAATTCATTACGCATGCTGGAAATTGGTGCAAGTTCATGTTTAGGTTTCCAAATCGAGTTGTGAATTTCAAAATTTGCTTTTCGTCAATTTTCATGTATATGTGCCCTATGTGACTTAATTTGATTAGTATGATCATGTTAGCTGGAAACACTTGCGAGAGAAGCTTTACGCTAGACCTCGAAGTGTGAAAGCTATAGGCTGTGTATGTGGATTAGACTCGTATAGGACTACTGACACAATTAGCTGCCGAAGTAAAAGCTGTCGTGAAGGCCGACATTGTTGGTCGGAAGAGTCAAACAAGCTAACCATGCTATTGTTCGGCGTTGACCGTCGAGTTAGGAATGTTCCTGGCAGTGATGCCAATGTTCTATCCCTTTTGGGGAAATTGTTGTTGTCAACCCCACACCTCTGTAGTTTCGGGTTTTGTGGAGAAAAACCTTTGTCCTATCGGAGTATTTAGGAATTGTGAACCCAAAAATTGAATTTTTGGAATGCACCTCGAACCGAGTGCCGAACCTGACTGGGTGTAGCCACGCGAAGTGGTGGCCGAGCCCGCACGCCGTGCTGAGAGATGTGAGGCCAACTGCAGTGACCGATCATTGACTCGCACGAGGGCTGCTGCCACCATCACCGAACGCCAAACTCCCCAGGTCAGTGTGTACGGCCAAACCTTGACCTTGTAACTAGTATTCTAGTGGGTACACGCACGCTCCTAGCGCCCCGCATATGCAGCGCCAGCGTGTGTGTCACCTCTCGGGTGACAGTGCATTAAACCCAGTCCGACCTTGTTCTTTTAGGGATCTTTGAACCAAATTTTTTTTTTGGTCAAGTTGTATGTTGATCTTTCGAACCGTTGTGTGAATTCCCTAATCAACAACCCTCGATGTGTGAGGTTGGTCGATTAGTTTCCTTTGCCACTTGTGAGATTTTCTCGGCATGGCGAAATAGTAGTCCGTATTAATGTGTGGCGGAGCCTTGAGTCTCGACTGGAGACCGACTCTGGAAAAGGAAATCATTATTGAGCCTTTAACCTTTACTTCCTAAACCGCATACGAGTGTTGTTCGTGTCGGCGAGGAGAGAAGCTTTGTCAATGGTATCAAACAGAACCGTGTGTTCTGAATGTGCAGAGTTGAGAATAAGTGATGATTATCGGTCCTATCATGATTTCTCGACCAAGTGAATAACTTAGCCTCATGGTTGACTCTACCACCGGGACTTGCGAGAATGCATGTCACATTCTAGCCTCGTGATGGAAGGAACGTGTGTAATATCCCCTTCAGTTATTAGTAATAAGTATCAGTTTATTTCCAAGATTGGGCTATTTTGAGGCTTAAAAAGTTAAAATTTTAAAGTTTTAAAGTCACACGGGTCGTGTGGGTAGCCACACAGGTCGTGTGAAGTCACACGGGTCGTGTGACAAGCCACACGGGTCGTGTGGCTCAAGGCACTATTCAAGTTTAGCTTCGGTTTTTTCACACGGGTCGTGTGACTTAAGTGACACGGGTCGTCTGAGTTCACACGGGCCGTGTGACTCAAGTGACACGGGTCGTGTGGCGTCACACGGGTCGTGTGACTTGTGACACTGGTCGTGTGACCGACAAAATTTTAGTATGATTCGAGTTTGATGCCAACTAAAGTGTATTTTGAGCAATTAAATATGCTTAGATGATAATTTGAAATGTTTGGTAAGGACTTGTTTAAGTGATTAATTTTTACAAGTTTAAATTATTTAATTTGTTAATTTCTTCACTCCAAATATTTTATTCAAAAGTTTTGGCTATAAATAGAGGCTTCAAAAATCAGATTTTTACACCAAAGTAAAGTATCAAAGTTATATTGAGAGGTTAAGTGAGGATTTTTGAAGGAGAAGTATTTTTGGAGTAAAGGATTTTCAAGATAATTCAAGTTAATTCAAGTTCCTATCAAGTCTTTCAAATTTCAAATTTCAAGCCTTGAAGGAGGTAATTCATGCTTGTATTTGATGATTGAATCATGTTATTAGCAAAGCATGATTAGTATAAGTGATTCTTGTTAGAATTTAAGTATTTGATATCATGCATGAGTTATAAGTTGAGTAATGATTTAGTTTATGTTGGCATAATAGTATCCATTTCATGTTATTGATACGAGTTATCATGAGGAGAAGTTGATAAAGTTATAAGTTGATAGCTTAATATGATGTGTTATTCATGTTAAGTGTAAGAGTATGAGTTTCACAGTTGATGATGAGTAAATTGATAAGTTTAGCATCAAAATGTTGATAAGCATGCAATTTCATAAATTGTGCAAGTTTAGCTTTAACATGTTGAGTGAACATGTTGATATCATAATTTAATGTTAGGATTGAGTTATAAGGATGAGCAAGTTTAATTGTTATAAATCATGAGTTAAGTTTGATGTTGGTAAGTTGAATATGTTGAGTTATGTATGTGAATTTGAGTTATTTCACTTACAAGATTTGCAAGCCAACATCTAAGTTATAAGGCATGATTTATGTGAGTATTGATTGAATTTTAGTTGAATGTGTTAAGAAGACAATTCTATGAATTGTTTCAAGAATAGTATATTGATATTATAAAATGGTTTTGATGAGTTTTAAGTTACCATTTTTATTTCTAAGAAAGTTTAAGATGAGGTTTGAATCATGAATTTATGTATGTGGAATTTAGTTTATTTTCACTTTTAAGTTATTACATGGTATATGAGTTTATACTAACATCTAAGTTTCAAAATCATGATTCATATGATTTAAGTTTGGTATTAAGTAAAAGTTTAAGAATTTAAGATGTTCAATGAATTAATGTTCATTTGAGCTATAGCCAAAATTATCTTTAAGATTCGGATAAGTTATCAGTTAAGGTTAAGAATCTCAAAGTACTATTGAGAATACTATGAGCATAATACTTAGTATATTTGTTTATATTTTTATGTAGTTGCAGATACAACTACCAGCACAGCACTTACAGTTTTCAAAAGTTTTCAAGAAGAAAAGGTGGGAACTTAGACTGGGTAGTACATTGAGTATAATAGCTAGATCATGTTCAAAGGTATGTATATGAGTTAAAGTTATGCTTGGGGTGGAGGTGCAGTAGCCTTAATAAGCCATCCTAAGTAAGTTAAAGACTCGCCCAGTCCATACTGGGTTTTGGGGAGGCAGCCCCCAATATGTGATCACGTGAGAACCGACAGTACGGTAGTTGCAAAGTTCAGTTAAAGTTACCGGACCAAGGTCCGGGAGAAGCTTATATATACCTGTGATCATGATATTGATATTATTATTAATGTTTACTTTAGTATGAGTTTTTACGGAGTACAGTTGATTAGTACTCACGTCCCACTATTATCATTTTTAGGTAACAGGGTCGGGCCGAGGGTGTGAGTCAAGCTGTTGTGGTGTCGGTTGTGCTTTCAGTTGTGCATTCAGTTCTGTATTAAAGTTTGATTGTGAAATTCAAAAAGGTATCGGTTTGTAAATGCCACGCTTAAAGACTTCCGCTATGTATATTAAATTTGAACTTGTGTGATTTGAAGTTTGATAATTAAGTAAAGTTTCTGTTTATTATTATAAATGAGTTTAGTTTCACACTTGTTCAAAATGTTAAATCTGTTTTATCGAGTTTAAGAAAACAAATTTTCAAATAAGTTAAGTTTTAGTAGCATTCCGAGTTAAGAATATTTCGAAAAAGTTATAAGTATGTTTCGAAATAAGTTGCGAAAAATTTACTCTGATGAGCGGGGTGTTACAGTTGGTATCAGAGCCAGGTTCTAAACGCTCTGTATATTAAAAGTTTAAGTTTTAAGAAAGAAAGTTTCAGGAAAACCGACCGCACCACACTCACACCTCGCCGACTACCAGGTAAGTGCTGTTAAAGTTATTGCAAAAGTTTATTTTCTTAAATATACGCAAATTACTAAGTCTATGCTCAATAAGATTCAATTATTCGAACCTTATACATCAGAATAAATGCTCAGATCAGTAATATCAGATATGTCCTCATATCTGAAATCAGAATTATATTAGAATTCAAGTTGAATTATAGCTTATCAAGTTGATAACTCGTTAAGAAATTGTTCTTTTCAAGAATTCAGTATTTATTTTCAGTTTAAATACTGATCAGATTCAAGTATACAGATGGCACACTGTAAAGTTTTACATGAGATATTCATTCAGATATAGTTGCTATTTTTGTGACTATAAATTTTTAAAGTTCAGGAGATCAAGAAAGTTATCTGAACATTTTAAAGATAAAGACATCAAATTAAAGTTGAATTCTGACTCTAGAAATTGAATTATTTTGAGTATGTACGATGTACATAAGTTAAAGATTTGAAGTAACGGTTTTTCAGTGTATAAGAGCCATAAGTCCGGGTTTATCATGGAGGTTTCAAATAAGAACCATAAGTCCGGATATACCATGGAGGCTTGAAACTGAACCGTACGAGTAAAGTTTAAGAAAGCAGTCAATCTTTAGAGTCAGAAATGAAAGTATACCGAGAAATTTTATTAAGCACTGTTCATGAACAAGTTATTAGTACAAGTAGGACCAGTCCTACATAGTACATTTTATAAAGTTAATGAGCATGAGTTGCAAGTATCAGTATATATATAAGTCAAGTATTTTCATTATTATCATGGCGACTTGAAATTAGAGTCACAATGCCGGGAAATTATCAGATAAAGATCAATGTTCATAAAATTTTGAATAATTGTTTTAATAGCTAATTAGCTGGGTAAATTATGGAGGCTTGAAATAAGAGTCATTAATCCGAGTTTACCTGGAACTTGGACAGACATCAGTCACTTCATAAGTTTCACATTCCAACATTGAGAAGATCAGTTAAATCTCTCAAAAGAGTTTTTAAAATTAAGGTATAAGTCATTTGGATATGTGATAATAGTCTGTTTAATAAGACAAAGACGAATAAGTTTCCATTTATATTCGTCAATATCAGAAAGAATTATTCAAGCACACTGTTGAGGATTTCATTACTACAAAAGAAGCTATTACAGATTCATCAGAAATAGCAAAGCAGATGCATGATAAGCAGATAAAGAAAAAGCGAATCCTCAACTAATTCAATATATATATACATATATATATATATATATATATATTTATATATATATATATATAAGGAGGGTGCGTCTCAAGGGTCTAATACCCCTTAACTCTGCCACCCAAGTTTAGATCAAGGTTTATAAATGGTGGATCAGAAGTTCGTTTCCGCTTGATCCCTGGAGTTTCCACAGAATCTTGAGAGATTTTTTCTTGAAGCTTTTGGATAAGTCCAGTAACAGTATCTGCACATTTGATAATCTCTCTAGAAGAAACAGAAATAAAAGACTGAATTACACTATCATCAAGAAAACCAAGAAAGCCATTAAAGATATGATGAGAATTTAATAGACCAATGGGTTTATTATGGAATTTCATGTCAGCCCAAGAAGCAATAGTAAACATGGTCATTAAAGTTTCATGACCACCAGGAAGTATGATGAAAGCATCACTAAGGCTCAGCATAAACATAGTGCAATCATAAAAAGAGTTAGAAAGCATCAGACGAGTAGAATCTTTGAGAACTTGCGAAGGAGCTCTGTGAAAGGGTAGAACGCTTTTCACTTCAACATCAAAGCATTTTCCAGCCAAGAGCAGATTATCAAAGAAAGTGAGGCTAGTTCCTCCATACAGTAAATTGATCTTTTGTTTTCCCAATTCTCGCATTAGTTGGAATACAATATTGATATTTTGAGAAGAAGATACAAGTTTAGATCCTCCAAGAACACAAATGGTTTTTATAGAAGGAAGAACTTTCGTGACTTGAGAAGATTCAGAAGTCTCCATTTGGAGTAGATAGATACTTAAATTGAAGAAAGGAGGGGATATTTAAAGAAAGAAAAATGAGTATTATATTGACAGAAGCAACAGACAAGGAAGAAGTTGAGCATTAAATGAGATGTATTATTAGAAGAAATCAGATACCTTTTAATAAGGGAGTTAACAGAGATGGATGTTGCAAACAGGATCTTTAGCAACTATATTTTCGAGACTATAGCGGTTCTGTTCATCTTTAAAACAGACCCATAAAGACATAAGCTCTTCATGCACATATCCACTGGGATGTGTCTCGAGAATTTGTTGAAGGGTTTGATCCAGAGATTCATTATTCAAGCCAGTTTTTATGAAAGCTATTTTATCTTCTCGATTTTTGGACGCAAAACCCACTGATTTGCATCGAGTGTCGCAGTTCCAACGAGCACATTTATAGCAGCCGCCTATTCGTTTTGCTCTATGTTTCTTGGCAAGAGTACTTCTACCCATACCGGACAGATAATTATAAGAATTTGGAAATTCGCCAGAGAGTCGGACGTTTGCTTCAATCAACCATCGGATATCATTTGGAATATTGTGGATCATTAGCACTCTCAATCTTTCCACTCGAGATCGATAAATACTTTTTATGATATTAAAAGGAAGAAAGGAATATGATTTGTGAATATTTGAAAGTGCCGAATCCATTTTTTGTTTCGGACCATTGCTGAAGAAGACTGAAGGATCAGCGAGCCGGTTTATAGAAGATCGAAGCATATAAGGTAAGTTTCTGAAGATAGAGTTTGGCATTATTATATTCCTAATGTCAGAACATGCAACCAGTATGCAATTAATGCGGCAGAAATCTGATATGAGATGTCGGAAATAATTGAAGAATGAATTATTGTGAAGTTGAGTTGTGTCGGTCAGCATTATTGAGGACATAATAATTCACCTCGATAGGTGAAATGTGGTATGATCAGTAATTGGGTAATTTATGCAGTGTAGTAATTTCCAAATCAGTTTTATTTGAGATATATTGGAAATATTAAAGTCAGAGGAATATAAGTGTTGATAGTAGTTTTCATCAGAAGGTTTCCCGACGCAAAGGCAAGTTCAGTACAGTTGATGATGCTAACGTATATGTAATTTTTGCAGGTATTATTGACATTGTGAGTACACACATGTAAATGTTCCACACCCGAAGGGCCCCGGGTAGTGGGTACATCGCATGCAAAGTGCCACATAGTCATGTTCTGTGTAATAGGGGCAAGTTAAAGTGTTTAGCATTACCATTATTATGATGGAAAATGATCATAGAAATAGTTGAGTAAGTAAGTCGGAATTCAAGAAAGGTGCAAGACTGCTCAGAATTGGCAGAAGTATTCAGTTGATAAAGCATGGACAAGCAATGAATTTTGATAAATTTTTTCTAAAAGTTCGACTAATGAGAAGTGTCGTTCGGTAAGTTGCATTCTTTTCGTATAAGTCCGTTCAAGGTTCTTTGAACTAGTAGAAGAAGTATTCTAACATTAAGTTTTACCTTTCAAGTTGGTTAGTATGAGTAATGTTTTTCACGTATTGATGGTACGTATATACGTGAGCAATCCAAATTATATGCTTTAGCACAATGAGATTTAGATTTAGTAAATTTTAAATTACGAGGAATAGCCGGTATCAGTTTTAGACCAAAAGGTTCATTGGCTAAGGAATCGAGATATTCCCCTCGTTTGTATAAAATGGAATTGCCACAGAGAATAAGATGCCATTTGGGAGGGATAAACTGATGTTAGAGTTTTAGATTTTAAAGTTTTTGATATATACTCAGATAATATATATCCCAGTTTCAGTATTTCCGAGGACGGAAATAGTTTTAAGGGCGGTAGGATGTAATATCCCATTCAGTTATTAGTAATAAGTATCAGTTTATTTCCAAGATTGAGCTATTTTGAGGCTTAAAAAGTTAAAATTTTAAAGTTTTAAAGTCACACGGGTCGTGTGGGTAGCCACACTGGTCGTGTGAAGTCACACGGGTCGTGTGACAAGCCACACGGGTCGTGTGGCTCAAGGCACTATTCAAGTTTAGCTTCGGTTTTTTCACACGGGTCGTGTGACTTAAGTGACACGGGTCGTCTGAGTTCACACGGGCCGTGTGACTCAAGTGACACGGGTCGTGTGATGTCACACGGGTCGTGTGACTTGTGACACTGGTCGTGTGACCGACAAAATTTTAGATTTTTATGATTCGAGTTTGATGCCAACTAAAGTGTATTTTGAGCAATTAAATATGCTTAGATGATAATTTGAAATGTTTGGTAAGGACTTGTTTAAGTGATTAATTTATACAAGTTTAAATTGTTTAATTTGTTAATTTCTTCACTCCAAATATTTTATTCAAAAGTTTTGGCTATAAATAGAGGCTTCAAAAATCAGATTTTTACACCAAAGTAAAGTATCAAAGTTATATTGAGAGGTTAAGTGAGGATTTTTGAAGGAGAAGTATTTTTGGAGTAAAGGATTATCAAGATAATTCAAGTTAATTCAAGTTCTTATCAAGTCTTTCAAATTTCAAATTTCAAGCCTTGAAGGAGGTAATTCATGCTTGTATTTGATGATTGAATCATGTTATTAGCAAAGCATGATTAGTATAAGTGATTCTTGTTAGAATTTAAGTATTTGATATCATGCATGAGTTATAAGTTGAGTAATGATTTAGTTTATGTTGGCATAATAGTATCCATTTCATGTTATTGATACGAGTTATCATGATGAGAAGTTGATAAAGTTATAAGTTGATAGTTTAATATGATGTGTTATTCATGTTAAGTGTAAGAGTATGAGTTTCACAGTTGATGATGAGTAAATTGATAAGTTTAGCATCAAAATGTTGATAAGCATGCAATTTCATAAATTGTGCAAGTTTAGCTTTAACATGTTGAGTGAACATGTTGATATCATAATTTAATGTTAGGATTGAGTTATGAGGATGAGCAAGTTTAATTGTTATAAATCATGAGTTAAGTTTGATGTTGGTAAGTTGAATATGTTGAGTTATGTATGTGAATTTGAGTTATTTCACTTACAAGATTTGCAAGCCAACATCTAAGTTATAAGGCATGATTTATGTGAGTATTGATTGAGTTTTAGTTGAATGTGTTAAGAAGACAATTCTATGAATTGTTTCAAGAATAGTATATTGATATTATAATATGGTTTTGATGCGTTTTAAGTTACCATTTTTATTTCTAAGAAAGTTTAAGATGAGGTTTGAATCATGAATTTATGTATGTGGAATTTAGTTTATTTTCACTTTTAAGTTATTACATGGTATATGAGTTTATACTAACATCTAAGTTTCAAAATCATGATTCATATGATTTAAGTTTGGTATTAAGTAAAAGTTTAAGAATTTAAGATGTTCAATGAATTAATGTTCATTTGAGCTATAGCCAAAATTATCTTTAAGATTCAGATAAGTTATCAGTTAAGGTTAAGAATCCCAAAGTACTATTGAGAATACTATGAGCATAGTACTTAGTATATTTGTTTATATTTTTATGTAGTTGCAGATACAACTACCAGTACAACACTTACAGTTTTCTTACAGTTTTCAAAAGTTTTCAAGAAGAAAAGGTGGGAACTTAGACTGGGTAGTACATTGAGTATAATAGCTAGATCATGTTCAAAGGTATGTATATGAGTTAAAGTTATTCTTGGGGTGGAGGTGCAGTAGCCTTAATAAGCCATCCTAAGTAAGTTAAAGACTCGCCCAGTCCAGACTGGGTTTTGGGGAGGCAGCCCCCAATATGTGATCACGTGAGAACCGGCAGTACGGTAGTTGCAAAGTTCAGTTAAAGTTACCGGACCAAGGTCCGGGAGAAGCTTATATATACCTGTGATCATGATATTGATATTATTATTAATGTTTACTTTCGTATGAGTTTTTACGGAGTACAGTTGATTAGTACTCACGTCCCACTATTATCATTTTCAGGTAACAGGGTCGGGCCGAGGGTGTGAGTCAAGTTGTTGTGGTGTCGGTTGTGCTTTCAGTTGTGCATTCAGTTGTGTATTAAAGTTTGATTGTGAAATTCAAAAAGGTATCGGTTTGTAAATGCCACGCTTAAAGACTTCCGCTATGTATATTAAATTTGAACTTGTGTGATTTGAAGTTTGATAATTAAGTAAAGTTTCTGTTTATTATTATAAATGAGTTTAGTTTCACACTTGTTCAAAATGTTAAATCTGTTTTCTCGAGTTTAAGAAAACAAATTTTCAAAGAAGTTAAGTTTTAGTAGTATTCCGAGTTAAGAATATTTCGAAAAAGTTATAAGTATGTTTTGAAATAAGTTGCGAAAAATTTACTCTGATGAGCGGGGTGTTACAATGTGTGCATGATCTCGATGTATGTGTGAACTGTGACGAGATGCGTGATAGGCAGGACCCTACCTATATGGAGGTACCGGCGACCTGTTGGGACCGAGGGTCCATCAGGGAAAGGCCAGGAGGGGTACTCGTCAAAGTCCAGTGGTTGTAGTCAAGTCGAAGGCGAGGCGACTTGGAAGAGGGAGTACCGAACACCTTGTGTTACTATTCCCCTTGTATTCTGGTTGTTTTAGTTTTCGAATTCCGAGGACGGAATTCACTGCAAGGTGGGTAGACTGTAATGCCCCGTTTGAATTAGAATTATTTGAGATTATTTATTGGTTTATTATTGCCATTATTATTGCTTATTATTATTATTATTATTATTATTATTATTATTATTATTATTATTATTATTATTATTATTATTATTATTAGTGAATATTTATTTGTGATTAAATGTCCAATTGTTTTAAATGCCTATTATTATTATATAGATATATATTGCGTGTATTATAAATATAGATAATCCGGATTAATTTATTATTTGTCTTCAATTATATTGATTGGGAGTTCTTGTTATTGCGTTTATTTCCGGCCCAATTGAGATTAAGTTTAGCTCCATTTGTGATTTATCAATTTTTGGGCCTTTTCCATATGTTTATTCCTTGGCTCATTAGGAAATAATACTTCTTGCCCCAAGAAGAGTAATCACACGATTCGTTCATCTTCCCCAGACTGAGTCTATCTTATCTTCGCGTTAAAAAAAAAACAGGTGCGATATTCCCGTGAGCATCTCGCACGTTCTCGCTGATCACTCTCCTATACATATGACCGAACGTTCTTCCTCATTCATCGTCTTCTTTGTAGCCAGGTTCTTCAATCTCTCTCTCTTGCATCTGTTTAAAAAAAAAATGTGATTTTCGTACTTGCAACTTCGCCGCCGGAGTCATCTCATCAAAGCTTGGTCGCCATCGTTTTGAGTAGCTTCCCACACGCTCGCTCTGATCGCAAGCCTTCCCCAAACCAGATGTCGTCCGCCATAGTCGAGGACGCCATTAATTCCGGCGAGCTCCCTTGCGCCATCTCCGACGTGAATAGCAGTCCCGGCGAGCCTCCTCCTTCGCGACCAGCAGACGTCATTCAAGGCCAAGAGCAGCATCCCATGAACGTACGCAAGCCCACGTTCAGCAGCTCCCTCCTCCATTAACGCCGGGAAGCCCAGCCACCTTCCGGCAACCGTTCGAAGAACCCGACGTCCGTCCGACTGAAAAGCGACGTCCTTTTTGCGTTCTCGGGCAGCCCCCAGTCCGTCCGAGCAAGCCGTTCGTGAGCAATAGCCATTCCTCGAGCTTCGAAGCCGATCGTCCGACCTGCTGCAGGGCCCGTTTCCCGCCCGATAACTCGTAGTTTCCCGAAGTCGGGTAACTTATTCGAATCCTCTCGTTAATACGGTTGTTTTCATATATTAAATGTTATATATATGTTGTGTTCGATCTACCGAAAGTTGATTTGAAGTCGGATTTCTCTTGATTTCTTTAATTGTTTGTATGTATATTTCGTTTAATCGTGGATTTTCGGAAGTGATTGGAACTCTCGATTTCATAAGCGTGAATACTGTTGTGTTGTTGTGTTAAATGTGTATAAGCTCGGAGTCTCGTTTTGCTACTTCGAGTCGTCATTAGGTTGTTCGGGTCGTTCGAGTCCCCGTCGTTCATTTTTCATTATTATTGACGTTTCGTTTTTCAAAACAAACCCGGTTTCAAAATATATTTTAGACTCTTAAAATGTAGTATTTTTGTAAGTCTCGAACCTGGTTGCCACTGGAAATTTGTCGACGAGATCGGTTGAGCCATTAGCATGTTAGCAGTTTCTGTTCAATCCCAGGCTCTGCTCGCAGGTTTCTTTTTTAAAATTCGCAGGTTTCTTTTTCAGTATAAAAGATTTTACTTAAACTAACGTCCAAGTCGTGTAGTGCAGTGGTGCGCTGCTCTCTTTTCTGTGACTGAGGTCATAGGTTGGAATCTATATCTTATGTGTTGTGGCTATTTTTTTTAATAAACATTAAGCTTCAGCAGCGCGGGCCATTAGGCCCGATTTCAGCCCGCGCTTGACCCGATACTCCCTCAGCAGCCAGCCCGCGAACAGCCCATCCCAGCCCGCGTCCCTGGTCCCCTTAGCAGGCCAAGTCTTTGGGCCCTTGCACCTTCCAGCGGCCCAATATTGTGCGCTGGGCCCAATACCTGGGCAGATTTTAGCTCAGTTGATTTTTTTAAGCCTTTTGTATTCCGGACGCCTGTTTTTTAATACCGATTTCAATTCTAAAAATTATTTTTCAAATGAGAAAAATTTGGAAAAAAATTATTTTAAGTCCCGAGATTCCAATTTAATTCTCCGAGTCCCATTTTTAAAAATGAGAGAGTTCCAAGTCCACGAAAAATCCAATTAAAACCCTTAAGACTTAATTTTTATTAAGTATGGGTTTTATATTAAATTTTAGCAGTGAGATAAATTATTGATAAATTATCTCGCTTAAATGTAGGTGTTTGAGGAGTCGAGCCTCATCCTACTGTAACGCCCCACTTTTATTTGCCGAAAATCAGAATAAATTTTTCAAAATTTATTTCAAAATACTTGAGGCGCTACTCATTTTCAAATTAATATGAATATTCATCAATCATCAATACTCAATCCTCAGTACTCATTCATCAATAATCAATAATCCAACAATGGTTTAGTTCAATAATCGATATCCAATCCAATTATCCAATACGCATACATACCTAGGGAATACATTCTCTATCAATAGTCCAGTAATCAATAAGACAATAATAACAATAATTCAATTTCATTCGGAAGCAATAACAACTTTTGTGACCACCACTCGCTTCCCTCCACCGTGCCCGCCATGCTAACCTGCATCCGTGAAGAGCAGGTAGGGATGAGCACAAGAGGAACAATAGTGCTCACCCCTATGCAATAAATGTTAACCTCAATAATAAACAGTATCAATAATCAAAGGTATGGTCTCAGCATGAACATAAATCAATCAACATGTCGCATCTCCAATCACAAACACCAATATCATTACTCATGTGTACACACCTATCATTAGACTACCGCTGGCCTGTTCGAGGGCACACCATGTGACTTAGCTCGTCAACCAGACAATAGGAGTACATGTCGGAAGCACGCCATGTGACTTAGTTCGACACGCATATCAAAAGCACACCATGTGACTTAGTCCGATATGGCCTTTCATTAGGACTTAGGGAGATTGCAACACAAGGGCACCGTACCGTAACTCGACGGGGACAACCGTACCGATGGTCGTAACAGCTCACATCGATAGGCTACATGATTCACATGCATACATTGATCATACCGCATGAACATAAATAACATTTACGGCATAGCATTTTAAATTAAACCCACCTGGTAAATCGGTAGAAAGGCACACAAACAGGTCGGTAGGTCGAGGGCTCGACTCCTCAAACACCTACATTAAGTCCAGATGCTATAATCAACATCTATTTGACTTAAACAGAAAACACAATCATACTTAGTCGAACTTGATTCGACTAAGTTGTTCGTGAAGTCCTGTGGACATTGGATCACTTAGACTCGACGCTAAGACTCAACCAAATACACATAGGAGTTCACATAATCTCAATCAAAAATTGACCAAGTCAAACACATAAAGAAACAGTAGGCGAGTCGGTTTACATTTTTTTTTTTTTTATTGCAAAAGCCATATATTTGAAAATACTAGTTTTTAATCACAAAAACAAGTTGGTCAAGTCATTAAATGTGTTAGGCTCTGAAATTTTTACCAAAAATTCATCTCCCAGAACTTTGTATAATCACCAATTTTCAGCCCCAAACTCAAAGTACGCTGTTTTATAAAATTCGAGCAAGTTTTTGGCAAAAACGAGCATAAATTAACAACCAGACCAAATGAATGATTCACACTCTTAAATTTTTATCCAAGGAACCTCAGCAGCGAATACCATTATGTAAAAATCTCAACCTTAACCACCTAAAATGCAAATTAATAAAATTGCTACAACATTCAGCAGTTTTCGCATTTTAAATAAAACCAAAACATTTTGAACTCCAAAAATTCTAATATTTTAACAACCTGAAATTACACATAAAACAAGCATCTCAACCAAAAATCAGAATTTTCTAACAATTAACCAATTTATCATAATTAAAACACTTTTCAGCATAAATAGTAAATAAACTATTTACCCTATAAATATCAATCCACAAATTCTAAAACTATTATACAGAAACCAAATCAGGCAAATTGACAACATATTAAAAATTCATGTATTTTGGAGCACTACACAATTTATTATGAATTTAATATTGTTCTGCCCATAAATCACTTTAATTTTTAAAAATAGCTACAGTCTGTGAAAAATTATGAGCTTTTTACACGACATGTAATATTAACACACAAAATTACATATGAAATTTCATGACAATCGGAGCAGCACACAATTTATCATGAATTTATAAAAATTCAGCAGCCAGTTCGGTTTCGAAAAATCAAATAGGACCCAAAACACACTCAATTCGTCCAAGGCCTTCGCCATGAGGCCAAGGACTCGACAAGGTTCCAAAATCCACAGTCCTAATACGAATTTGATGGGATTTCGCACGATTTCACGTTAATCGATAAACCCCCTATATAACGCATAATATATAATCCTAAATAACGAAATAACTTCAAAGCTCGAACACATATATAAACGAGAGGGAAATCGAGCTTCGGTACCATTCTCGGGATTAGTTTGAGCCGACGAACGAAACGACAGTCGAGACGGGTAGTTCGGAGGCCGGGAGTACGCTCGTCGGGGTCGACCATATCGGCTTGCGGGGCGGGGGTACGTGTACGGATTCCGGGAGGCTATTCACGGTGGAGGGCGTCTGGGATGGGAGGCTGGGGACAGAAATTCACCTGGTAAATCACCGGGGCTGAAGCTCGCGACCTCGGGAGTTTACTGTACGTTTGAGCTCGCTTTGTCGTGCAAGAGGATGACGACGGTGGGTGCTGTGCCGTGAGGGTTGGCCGAGGACTCGGGGCCTGCTGGTACTCACGAGCAGCAACACGATGACACGTAGGGCTCGCCGGGAATCATCGGGGAAGGTGCTCTTCTCGTGACAATGTTACGGTGCTGGTTTCACGCGAACAGGGCTTGCCGGAATGGCGGTGAGAGCTTGCGGATGAAGGCTGAGCGAATTGATGGTGATGGAGGCTTGATGGTGAGTTCTCTGTTGTTGGTGATGACACGATGCTGCTGATGGTGCAGATTTCTGCTTCATTCACGATGGCGAGAGATGGTGATGATGATCGGATTTGCTTCTCGCAGGGGTGATGAAGCTGGTTGCTCTCTTTTCTTTTCTTTTTTTTTTTTCAAAAAGAACTATGATGAAAATGATGGCAGATGACGATGGTGAGAGAAAAAGAAACCTCGTCTTTCTGCTGCGATGTGGAGGTTCTTCAGCAGCAGATGAATGATAGTGACGGTGCGATCGATTGCGAGAGAAAGAAAAATCTCTCTTCTCCTCTCTATTTTGACGACGAGGGGGGGGGGAAGAAATAAAATAGCTGCGGGATTGGGTTTTACTTGAGCTGAGGGAGAACTCCCAATAAATACACCTAGGTTTTCAACTTGTTTCCCAAGTATCATGAGAGTCGGGTAGGGTTTACTCAAGAGGCGGGCGCGGGTCGCCGGGTTAAGCCGAGGCACGGGTTCGGGGCGCGACCTAAGGTCGGTTCTCTCGGTTTAGACTTATGCTTTTCGGGCTTGGTTCGATTGAACGGAATTAAATTAAAACATACATTTATATATATAACACACAATAATAATTAATATATATTTTTAAAATTCATACAATAATATTTATTTAACAATAAACATTTAAACACATAGTAACATTTACGCAATTTAGACATTTATATAAATAATAATAATAATAATAATAATAATAATAATAATAATAATAATAATAATAATAATAATAATAATAATAATAATAATAATAATAATAATAAGGAAATTAAAAGCAATTAGGTATTTAGCAATAACAATTATAATAATATTAATAACAATAGCAAAATAATCAATTAGGAAATTAATAATAATAATAAAGACAATAAATAATAAATAACCCAATTATTCCATATTCTAACGGATTGTATTTGGTTTACGCGATTAAACCGAAATCAACTAACGTCAAACGTTTTTAAATAAAACGATCGGGTACTCCAACCTTTTATTTAAGCCGACATCGTGACTAGCAAAATAATTATAATCTCATAAATAATATTCAATGAATAGAATATTCCGAGAAATTCTATAAATCGAATGGGGCGTTACAATCTATCTTCCTTAAAATATTTCTGTCCTCGGAAATACGAATGAACACGCATCTACAGGAAAACGACATACTCGAAAAGCATACACTCACGTGTAGGACTCAATCCGACTCGCCCTATGCTCATATGTTTGCCTTATTGCATGGGAGGGTGATCAATCCTGCTCGAGCTCAGGCGCACATCTTCTGGCAAGGGACCCAGTCCGACTTGGCCTGAACCCATGAGTACCAACAATTTACTTTGTACCCAACAACACACAAGACCTCAACAGGTCGTTCAGTGTATTGCCAGCGTACTCCGACTACCTCACCAACAAGGTGGACACGTGACGCCAAGTTTCAGTCTCGTATCCGAGTCATACTGATAACTTGCTCACGATTTTACCAAGGACCGGGTGTCTTCATCAGAGACTATGACACGATATACAACACACCCAGATGCTCATACCCATATGATATTGACTCCACGAGTCGAACGTAGCCCTTATGTGCAAACATAAGGATTGACCAATAGCAATACGACATTCCCAATTTGCTCACTCGAGAAACTCTCAAATAAAGCATAGGGACTTGTTGACTACACTCCTCAATCCGAAATCATCGATTAAGGATTTACACACATTTAGTGGGACTTGGAGCTCTCAGTTCAAGGTTCGAACGAAAAGGGTTCAAAAGGATAACCAAGTATTCCAGCACGAAACGGTTTCAACAGTTCAGGAAAAACATGAATGGTTGGCCGTACACGCTGGTCTGGGGATTTCGTGCGTACGGTGATGGCAGCTGCAGTTCGCATGCGAGTCAACGGTCGGCCGCGCGCAAGCCTCCTGTTTCTCAACATGGTCGTGCGTGCTCGGCCACCACTTCGCGTGGCTACACCCAGCCAGAGCCGGCATTCCGTTCAAGGTTTCACAGGGAGGTTTCAATCTCAGATCACCAAAAGAAATGGTTTTACCAATTAATGAGAATTTTTGGGTTATATATTTAAGTCGTTTCACAATTTCAAAGATTTCCAAAGTCTCAAATATCGCAAGGGGCATGTTCGAGTTCCAAGTCCACTACCTTCTCTAACCAGAACAAAACAATAACCACTGGAAAACCTATGATATGGGGTCGGGAAAAACTTCCCAAAAGAAATGAGGATCAGTTCCTCAGCCAGGAACAATCCCAATCCCAGCGGTCACTACCAAAATAATGAACGCTTAGCTCATTCGACTCTTCCGACTGACAGTGTCGGCCGTCACGTCAACTCTTGATTCAGGCGGCTAGATGTGCCGACAGTCTTAAATGAGCTTCTAAAGATACGATGAACGAACATCAAAAGTGAAGGTGGCTCTGCACTCCACAATGTGTTTGTTCCAGACTCGACTATTCTCCTTAAGAGATTTATGCATAACCTTTTAAGGTGGAAGGAAACACTACTTGACATGCATCAAATCACTCCATTTTAAGTTTTACGCGAGGAAGGGGAAGATCAAACGAAATTATCAAAACACGAAAATTGGCTAACGAAAGAAGCTTCAAGCATAATTCAAAATTGTTTATCATACAAAAAATGGCAAGGGTTTGCAAAATTCTATAAGAAGATAAGAATTCGATAAGGGACAAAGTTGCCTCGCATCCACGAGTCCACGATTTACCGCCTCCTTCTTCGGTTCAAGCTGTTCCCGGTAGGTCCTGCTGCTGCTAGGAAATCGCTCGCGGCTTAATATACTGAAGAAAATTTTCACAAAAGAATAGGTCATCGCCACCTTTGGCTGGATTCTAATCATGCATCTAATGGTCCTATCGACAACGGTTACAGACTCCCGAATACCCAAATAACTGGGACTCCTTCGGTCGTCTGTTCCCTTCATTTAAGCCTCCTCTTTTCGAGATGGCATTGCGAATGGTCCTCTCTTAATGAGAACAAGTCTTATAGCAAAAGCACTACTACAAACAGAATTTAACTCGATAACATTATATCAAATTTCCAAACAAAGAATTTCTCAAGTTGGAACTTAACTCTATACCTCTAGAGTTCAAGTTCATACAACTAGCTCGCCACTCATGTAGAGTTCAAATACGCTTAAAAGCAGGAGGATAAATTCTTAAACCCCGATTTCATATCAATATTCAATAAGCATATCACGGAAACCTCAAAAATTATTCAGGTACTCATACCTGAGCTGGCGCGGCATGATGAGAGCGAGTGGTCATAACTTAAGGTCAAATCACATAATCAATTAGATCACATTAACCAGTCTACAGAAATGCAGACTGGCTCTGATACAAAACTGTAACGCCCCACTTTTATTTGCCGAAAATCAGAATAAATTTTTCAAAATTTATTTCAAAACACTTGAGGCGCTACTCATTTTCAAATCAATAATGAATATTCATCAATCATCAATACTCAATCCTCAGTACTCATTCATCAATAATCAATAATCCAACAATGGTTCAGTTCAATAATCGATATCCAATCCAATTATCCAATACGCATACATACCTAGGGAATACATTCTCTATCAATAGTCCAGTAATCAATAAGACAATAATAACAATAATTCAATTTCATGCGGAAGCAATAACAACTTTTGTGACCACCACTCGCTTCCCTCCACCGTGCCCGCCATGCTAACCTGCATCCGTGAAGAGCAGGTGGGGATGAGCACAAGAGGAACAATAGTGCTCACCACTATGCAATAAATGTTAACCTCAATAATAAACAGTATCAATAATCAAAGGTATGGTCTCAGCATGAACATAAATCAATCAACATGTCACATCTCCAATCACAAACACCAATATCATTACTCATGTGTACACACATATCATTAGACTACCGCTGGCCTGTTCGAGGGCACGCCATGTGACTTCGCTCGTCAACCAAACAATAGGAGTACATGTCGAAAGCACGCCATGTGACTTAGTTCGACACGCATATCAAAAGCACGCCATGTGACTTAGTCCGATATGGCCTTTCATTAGGACTTAGGGAGATTGCCACACAAGGGCACCGTACCGTAACTCGACGGGGACAACCGTACCGATGGCCGTAACAACTCACATCGATAGGCTACATGATTCACATGCATACATTGATCACACCACATGAACATAAATAACATTTACGGCATAGCATTTTAAATTAAACCCACCTGGTAAATCGGTAGAAAGGCACACAAACAGGTCGGTAGGTCGAGGGCTCGACTCTTCAAATACCTACATTAAGTCCAGATGCTATAATCAATATCCATTTGACTTAAACAGAAAACACAATCATACTTAGTCGAACTTCATTCGACTAAGTTGTTCGTGAAGTCCTGTGGACATTGGAACACTTAGACTCGACGCTAAGACTCGACCAAATACACATAGGAGTTCACATAATCTCAATCAAAAATTGACCAAGTCAAACACATAAAGAAACAGAAGGCGAGTCGGTTTACATTTTTTTTTTTTTTAATTGCAAAAGCCATATATTTGAAAATACTAGTTTTTAATCACAAAAACAAGTTGGTCAGGTCATTAAATGAGTTAGGCTCTGAAATTGTTACCAAAAATTCATCTCCCAGAACTTAGTATAATCACCAATTTTCAGCCCCAAACTCAAAGTACGCTGTTTTATAAAATTCGAGCAAGTTTATGGCAAAAACAAGCATAAATTAACAACCAGACCAAATGAATGATTCACACTCTGAAATTTTTATCCAAGGAACCTCAGCATGCGAGTACCATTATGTAAAAATCTCAGCCTTAACCACCTAACATGCAAATTAATAAAATTGCTACAACATTCAGCAGTTTTCGCATTTTAAATAAAACCAAAATATTTTGAACTCCAAAAATTCTAATATTTTAACAGCCTGAAATTACACATAAAACAAGCATCTCAACCAAAAATCAGAATTTTTCAATAATTAACCAATTTATCATAATTAAAAAACTTTTCAGCATAAATAGTAAACAAACTATTTACCCTATAATTATCAATCCAAAAATTATAAAACTATTATACAGAAACCAAATCAAGCAAATTGACAACATATTAAAATTTCATGTATTTTGGAGCAATACACAATTTATTATGAATTTAACACTGTTCTGCCCATAAATCACTTTAATTTTTTAAAAATAGCTACAGTCTGTGAAAAATTATGAACTTTTTACACGACATGTAATACTAACACACAAAATTACTTATGAAATTTCATGACAATTAATTACACGACATGTAATACTAACACACAAAATTACTTATGAAATTTCATGACAATCGGAGCAGCACACAATTTATCATGAATTTATAAAATTCAACAGCTAGTTCAGTTTCGAAAAATCAAATAGGACCCCAAAACACACTCAATTCGTCCAAGGCCTTCGCCATGAGGCCAAGGACTCGACAAGGTTCCAAAATCCACAGTCATAATACGAATTCGATGGGATTTCGCATGATTTCACGTTAATCGATAAAACCCCTATATAACGCATAATATATAATCCTAAATAACGAAATAACTTCAAAGCTCGAACACATATATAAACGAGGGGAAATCGAGCTTCGGTACCATTCGCGGGATTAGTTTGAGCCGACGAACGAAACGACAGCCGAGACGGGTAGTTCGGAGGCGGGGAGTACGCTTGTCGGGGTCGACCATATCGGCTTGCGGGTCGGGGGTGCGTGTACGGATTCAGGGAGGCTATTCACGGTGGAGGGCGTCTGGGATGGGAGGCTGGGGACTGAAATTCACCTGGTAAATCACCGGGGCTGAAGCTCGCGACCTCGGGAGTTTACTGTACGTTTGAGCTCGCTTTGCCGTGCAGGAGGATGGCGACGGTGGGTGCTGTGCCGTGAGAGTTGGCCGAGGACTCGGGGCCTGCTGGTACTCACGAGCAGCAACACGATGACACATAGGGCTCGCCGGGAATCATTGGGGAAGGTGCTCTGCTCGTGACAATGTTGCGGTGCTGGTTTCACGCGAACAGGGCTTGCCAGAATGGCGGTGAGAGCTTGCGGATGAAGGCTGAGCGAATTGATGGTGATGGAGGCTTGATGGTGAGTTCTATGTTGTTGGTAATGACACGATGCTGCTGATGGTGCAGATCTCTGCTTCTTTCACGATGGCGAGAGATGGTGATGATGATCGGATTTGCTTCTCGCAGGGGTGATGAAGCTGGTTGCTCTCTTTTCTTTTCTTTTTCTTTTTTATTTTTAAAAAGAACTATGATGAAAATGATGGCAGATGACGATGGTGAGAGAAAAAGAAACCTCGTCTTTCTGCTGCGATGTGGAGGTTCTTCAGCAGCAGATGAATGATAGTGACGGTGCGATCGATTGCGAGAGAAAGAAAAATCTCTCTTCTCCTCTCTATTTTTACGACGAGGGGGGGGGGGAAGAAATAAAATAGCTGCGGGATTGGGTTTTACTTGAGCTGAGGGAAATCTCCCAATAAATACACCTAGGTTTTCAACTTGTTTTCCAAGTATCATGGGAGTCGGGTAGGGTTTACTCAAGAGGTGGGCGCCGGTCGTTTGGTTAAGCCGAGGCACGGGTTCGGGGCGCGACCTAGGGTCGGTTCTCTCTATTTAGACTTATGCTTTTCGGGCTTGGTTCGATTGAACGGAATTAAATTAAAACATACATTTATATATATAACACACAATAATAATTAATATATATTTTTATAATTCATACAATAAGATTTATTTAACAATAAACATTTAAAGACATAGTAACATTTACGCAATTTAGACATTTATATAAATAATAATAATAATAATAATAATAATAATAATAATAATAATAATAATAATAATAATAATCAGGTAAATAATTAAAAGCAATTAGGTATTTAGCAATAACAATTATAATAATATTAATAAAAATAGCAAAATAATCAATTATGAAATTAAATAATAATAATAAAGACAATAAATAATAAATAACCCAATTATTCCATATTCTAACGGATTGTATTTGGTTCACGCGATTAGACCGAAATCAACTAACGTCAAACGTTTTTAAATAAAACGATCGGGTACTCCAACCTTTTATTTAAGCCGACATCGCGACTAGCAAAATAATTATAATCTCATAAATAATATTCAATGAATAGAATATTCCGAGAAATTCTATAAATCGAACGGGGCGTTACACCTATGTACTTGCTCTTGTGTGCATTTTCTACCGAGCTATCCAGGTGGGTTTACTTATAAAATTGTCTATGCCATACGTGTGGGTTAATGTTTTGTTGGTATGATCAACGTATGCATGTGAACCATGTAGCCTACTGATGTGAGCTGTTACGGCCGTCGGTACGATTGTCCCCGTCGAGTTACGGTACGGTTGCCCTTGCGAGGTAAGTCTCCTTAAGACCTAATGAAAGGCCGTGTCCGTTACAGTGGCACGCACTCCCGTCGTCAGGGTTTATGCATCCCCTTTCCGCGACTATTGATAGATGTGCACATGAGTGAGTTATTGTTGTGATTAGGAGATGAGACATGATGATGATTGATTTATATTCATACTGCGACCATACCATCTTTACATGTATTATTTATGTGCATAGTGGTGAGCACGCTTTTCATCTAGTGCTCATCCCCACCTGCTCTTTACCGATGCAGGTTAAGCAGTGGCCGGATGACGGGACGAAGGGCGAGTGGTGGTCTATTTATTGTTTCATTTTGCTTCTGCTTAAATAATCTGGTTGTTATGAACCTTCCTATGATTTGGACATGTGAAAACTATTTTCGAACTATGTCATGTTTTGATGTTCCGGAATATTTTGGAAAACGCTTTTTCGAAACTTGAATAATCATGGTGTTTGATTTATGAAGTTACAATTGTTAATGTTGGATATTATGTCGAGATGTGATTCAGGTTAATGAAAACCTTGTAAAAATCGTGTTTATGAATCCCCGTGGGTCCAGATATGACTTGGACTAAGTAAAGATGTGTGGGTTAATGCCATTGATTTCGAAAATGGATTCGAAAAATTTATTCTGATTTTTAGAAAGTCCGGAATTTCTTTAGAATCAAAGTGGGGTGTTACAGATAGGCCGAGGTCGACGCGAGCAGCTATGGAGTCGGCCAGGTTGCACGAGGACCACCTCGCGGCGGTCCACAAGGCGAAGCCAAATATTATTATTCGTGCATCGCACGGGCTACGCACTAGTACTCCTATCAGCCTATTGAGGCGACATGAATGCATTCTCCTATCAGCCTTCTTATTAGTGCCTGAATTCAAGTACAAACTTCTTTCTGTGGGACAATTTTCATCCCCGCGTCTAGCCCTGTTCCCAAGCTTAATCGCAGCAGCCCGTGAACCTTCGCCGCGACCCTGGCAGCGACCGTTAGCCTCCGACGAGCCCCATTAGCCGCTGCTCTTCCTCTGCGAGACGTAACGAAGTCGTCAAGCCTCATGGTGCCATTCGTTCCTTGCGGCCGTTTGTTCTCTTATTTCGAACACTCCCTGGAGTGGTGTTTAGTAAAGCTTTGATGGGCAAGGGATAACCGAGCTACCCGACTCGGGTCGATCTCGAAGGAAGGCTATTCGGAGCTTTGTCTACTAAATGATCGTCCAAATCACAAAAAGGGAAAATAAAATCCTAAACATTCTAAGCAATGGATTGGATGGTTGATTAACACTAATTTAGCACTTAAAACGAGCAATTAATTGAAAGCAGGATCAAAAGACGAGCAATTAGCAAACTAGATCACCGGAGTCTCATGCCATAACCATAACGGGATGATAATCAATAGACATACGGAATAAACGAGCTACGAGCATTAGATTGCTAATCCTAGTCGTCTAACCGAGATCAACAAGCAATTAACGGCTCTATCTACTCAAGCAAGCAATCAAGTTCAAGCATTTCCACCATCATCAATCAAATCCAATTTACTCTAAGGAACATTATAAGTAAAACCGGAGCAAAAACGAAGTAAAGAGCTTTAAAACTAAATACTCAATCTCCCATTGCGTAGATGATGAAAAATGGAGTCAAAAGCTCGAAACTTGAACGAAACCGAAGTCGCCGGAAAATTACCCGGAAAATAGCATAAGCTCCTAATCTAGAGAGCAAAATTAAAACATAAACTAATTTCCCAAAGAGGAAGTGAAAAATGAGAGAATGATGTCCAAAATGCAAAGGAACAAAAATATTTATACGCCAGCCCAAACACACACTAGAAAAATGCACATTAAGTAAAATACTCCCGAGCTCTCCACAGTTTCCGCGAGCTCGCCGGAGGTGATGTGCGTGGGTGGAGACACTCTCGAGCTCGCCGTTGGTGTCGCGGGCACGCGAGTGAGGGGCTTCTTGGGCGTGGGGGCACTCCCGAGGTCGCGGCTGTTGGCGCGAGCACGCGAATGGCAGGTAGCGTGCAGCATGCGGGCGGGTTACTCTCGAGCTCGCCAGGTCCTTCGCGGGGTCGCGAGTGTGTGCGCTGGTGGCATGGGGCGCGCGGTCGTGCACTCTCGAGCACGCCAGATCTTTCGCGAGCACGCGAGTTGGCGGGCGGCACGCGTGTGTTGGCAGAAGCGTCGTGCGCGGTTGTGCAGTTGTGCGGGTGTGCTGGCGTGCGACGCGTAGGCGCGCAGGTGTGGCTGCGAGCTCGTGAGTTTGGCCTGCTTAACTTGTGACCGCATCGACTAAGGTTCGAAACTCTCGGTTTGAAATGGTTCGTGCGAATGGCTCGACATTTCTTGGGATTCACGGTTTGACTCTTCTCGTTCAACCTCGGAATAAACCTGAAAGTATACCAAAAGCACGGGAAAGTACGCCAAAATATAAAATGAAATGAAAAACATAAAATCACACAAAATGCGACAAAATGGACCGGTCGACTCAAAAACGAACCTAGAACCGACTCAATAACACAAATAAACACATAAAAATAAGCACAAAAACATAACAAACAACTCCCCCACACTTAGATTTTTGCTTGTCCTCAAACAAACAAAATAGCAAATAGCTCGAGGAGATATATCGAACGGGCCAAAATTAACGAACATGCAAAATGACACTCTCATTATCATCCGGTTATCCCAAAATCAAAATCCAATCCGAGACACGGTCCCCTCATAGTGAATCAAATGAAACAAAAACTCGTCCAAAGTCATTCCACAAATGATTACTCGAGTCAAACCTCCTCATTCACATATACGTGCAAAAACCATAAATGATCTACAAAACATGAAATAATAAGCACGAGATCAATAAGCCAACTCCCCGATTTTCTTCTTTTTCTCTTTTTTTTTTATTATTTATTTTTTTTTTTATTTTCAAATGAGCCACTTTTTCCAAATGAGAGCCGTTAGGACGATTATTACCTAGGTTTAACCTCGGGGTTTGTCCCCGAGTCTCCTAGGCCGATTTCTCGTGCTCATTGACCCGATCTATCTCGAAGATTAACCGAGCCAAGAGGAGCCTAATCCTTTCGACTCCCACAAACTCATTTCGTGAGCTTCTTTTTCCAAACGAGGTTTCTGGACGAGATGATCTAGGTTTAACCCTCGAGGGGTTTTCTCGAGTTTCCTAAACCGGTTTCCCGGGCTCATTATCCCAATCCACGAATGGCTCGGAATAAGAGGAAGCTAATCCGTACTTCCTCGTGAACTCACTTTTTATTCTCTCTTTTTTTTAGGGGGTGGCACACAAAGGTACATCACGAATACAATCATAATCATCAAAACTCAATTACGACGTACACAAAGTGTATAGATAACACGTTACAACGATAATCGAACATAAGGTAAGCATGCCTCAAGACAACCAATCGAGAACAAACAAAGGACAAAACAATTCCGTTAATCCACATGCGAGTTCCAATATCAACGAATCATCAATCAATTAAAGGAAACCGTCAAATTCATCAAGTACATTAAGCATGAACGCTAATAGTGAAACCAATCAATAATCTCGACTCACCACTTAGCTATCTCGACTCTCGAACAAACATCAAGTTTCATGTGGGAGAGATGACACAAAGACACAAAAACTCAAATAAAACAGGTCCACGACACGACAAAGACGAAAAAATAAGGCACAAAAACGAAGAAAACATCACCTACACATGCATAATCACGAAATCCCTCCCCCACACTTCAAACAAAGCAATGTCCTCATTGCTTGACCAAAAAGCATAGGAGAAGGCACATAATCACGTAAGTTCATGCGATAAAAATGAAAACGAGAGGCAAAAATCAAAGAAACGAGACAAGAGAACACAAAGACACACAAAAAGCAAAGAAAGAAAGAGAAAATAGGAAAAGAAAATGCGTACTCGACACGGTGGTCGTCACCACCGTGTGTTCAATAATGGTCGTCCGAAGAGAATAGAAGAGGTCAACCGAAGGCCATCGAGCGTGAAATAGAGCCATCCGAATGGTGTAACATTGAAGCACTTGAAACGAGAGAGGCCATGTGTGTGTCTCGGAGAGATAGTAACCATGCATGCATAAACTCGACGTAGACACACGTTCACGTGAAAGCGCAAAAATCGGGCCTAGAAGTCCTTGTCGATCCCCGCTATGGTCCAACACAACGAGCTCCGTTTGTATGCAATGCATAAACGATTACCGGCGCTTGCCGTAAGTAGGTACCTACAAACTCAAAATCCCGGCAAAAACACACATATATGTGGCACGCCCGGCAAGACGTGCCGAAACACACAAGTTCAACCCATGTATCTCAATACGACTACTCCAACAAGAGTAGTAATCCAAGCACAACGCATAAAATGATAGTACGGAAATACAAATCGAAATGACGTTGGACCTTAGAAAATTTCGAGAAAAACAGTCGTCAGAATTCGTAAATAGAGAAATATAGAAAAATCAGAGATCCGGTCACCGAAAATGGTACCAAACGAAAGGAATCGATGGTATATGACAAGAAAAGCTCAAAAATACTAACCGGAAACTCGGTGGGTGTTCGTTCGCCGGAAAAAAATGGTCGCCGGAAAAGTTCGCCAGATCCGGCGACGGTGACCAGAAAAATGAGAGTTCCGACGAGACGAGTCCGGGAGTGCCTTCGAATTTCGGTGGGTCCATGTGAGTCACCGGCAATTTGAATTTGAAGGTTGAAGAGAATTATAGATCTACGAGCTTTCGCCGGAAAAT
>CACSLK010027800.1:167858-178874 GCA_902706635.1 Striga hermonthica
TGTTTTAAATGCCTATTATTATTATATAAATATATATTGCGTGTATTATAAATATATATAATCCGGATTAATTTATTATTTGTCGTCAATTATATTGATTGAGAGTTCTTGTTATTGCGTTTATTTCTGGCCCAACTGCGATTAAGTTTAGCTCCATTTGTGATTTATCAATTTTTGGGCTTTTTCCATATGTTTATTCCTTGGCCAATTAGAAAATAATACTTCTTGCCCCAAGAAGAGTAATCACACAATTCGTTCATCTTCCCTAGACTGAGTCTATCTTATCTTCGCGTTCAAAAAAAAAAAAAAAACAGGTGCGATATTCCCGTGAGCATCTCACACGTTCTCGCTGATCACTCTCCTATACATATGACCGAACCTTCTTCCTCATTCATCGTTTTCTTTGTAGCCAGGTTCTTCAATCTCTCTCTCTCGCATCTGTTTAAAAAAAAATGTGATTTTCGTACCTACAACTTCGCCGCCGGAGTCATCTCATCAAAGCTTGGTCGCCATTGTTCTGAGTAGCTTCCCAAATGCTCGCTCTGATCGCAAGCCTTCCCCAAACCAGCTGTCGTCCGCCATAGCCGAGGACGCCATTAATTCCGGCGAGCTCCCTTGCGCCATCTCCGACGTGAATAGCAGTCCCGGCGAGCCTCCTCCTTCGCGACCAACAGACGTCATTCAAGGCCAAGAGCAGCATCCCATGAACGTACGCAAGCCCACGTTCAGCAGCTCCCTCCTCCATTAATGCCGGGAAGCCCAACCACCTTTCGACAACTGTTCGGAGAACCCGACGTCCGTCCGACTGAAAAGCGACGTCCTTTTTGCGTTCTCGGGCAGCCCCAGTCCGTCCGAGCGAGTCGTTCGTGAGCAATAGCCATTCCTCGAGCTTCGAAGCCGATCGTCCGACCCGCTGTCGGGCCCGTTTCCCGGCCGATAACTCGTAGTTTCCCGAAGTCGGGTAACTTATTCGAATCCTCTCGTTAATACGGTCGTTTTCATATATTGCATGTTAGATATATGTTGTGTTCGATTACCAAAAGTTGATTTGAAGTCGGATTTCTCTTGATTTCTTTAATTGTTTGTATGAATATTTCGTTTAATCGTGGATTTTCGGAAGTGATTGGAACTCTCGATTTCATAAGCGTGAATACCATTGTGTTGTTGTGTTAAATGTGTATAAGCTCGGAGTCTCGTTTTGTTACTTCGAGTCGTCATTAGGTTGTTCGGGTCTTTCGAGTCCCCGTCGTTCATTTTTCATTATTATTGACGTTTCGTTTTTCCGAAAAAACCCGGTTTCAAAATATATTTTCAGACTCTGAAAATGTAGTATTTTTGTAAGTCTCGAACCTGGTTGCCACTGGAAATTTGTCGTCGAGATCGGTTGAGCCATTAGCATGTTAGCAGTTTCTGTTCAATCCCAGGCTCTGCTCGCAGGTTTCTTTTTTAGAATTCGCAGGTTTCTTTTTCAGTATAAAAGATTTCACTTAAACTAACGTCCAAGTCGTGTAGTGCAGTGGTGCGCTGTTCTCTTTTCTGTGACTGAGGTCATAGGTTCGAATCTATATCTTGTGTGTTGTGGCTATTTTTTTTAATAAACATTTAGCTTCAGCAGCGCGGGCCATTAGGCCCGATTTCAGCCCGCGCTTGGCCCGATACTCCCTCAGCAGCCAGCCCGCGATCAGCCCATCCCAGCCCGCGTCCCTGGTCCCCTTAGCAGGCCAAGTCTTTGGGCCCTTGCACCTTCCAGCGGCCCAATATTGTGCGCTGGGCCCAATACCTGGGCAGATTTTAGCCCAGTTGATTTTTTAAGCCTTTTGTATTCCGGACGCCTGTTTTTAATACCGATTTCAATCCTAAAAATTATTTTTCAAATGAGAAAAATTTGGGAAAAATTTATTTTAAGTCCCGAGATTCCAATTTAATTCTCCGAGTCCCATTTTTAAAAATGAGAGAGTTTCAAGTCCACGAAAAATCCAATTAAAACCCTTAAGACTTAATTTTTATTAAGTATGGGTTTTATATTAAATTTGAGCAGTGAGATAAATTATTGATAAATTATCTCGCTTAAATGTAGGTGTTTGAGGAGTCGAGCCTCATCCTACGTACTTGCTCTTGTGTGCATTTTCTACCGAGCTATCCAGGTGGGTTTACTTATAAAATTGTCTATGCCATACGTGTTGTTTAATGTTTTGTTGGTATGATCAACATATGCATGTGAACCATGTAGCGTACTGATGTGAGCTGTTACGGCCGTCGGTACGGTTGTCCCCGTCGAGTTACGGTACGGTTGCCCTTGCGAGACAAGTCTCCTTAAGACCTAATGAAAGGCCGTGTCCGTTACAGTGGCACGCACTCCCGTTGTTAGGGTTTAAGCATCCCCTTTCCGCGGCTAATGATAGATGTGCACATGAGTGAGTTATTGTTGTGATTAGGAGATGAGACATGATGATGATTGATTTATATTCATACTGCGACCATACCATCTTTACATGTATTATTTATGTGCATAGTGGTGAGCACGCTTTTCATCTAGTGCTCATCCCCACCTGCTCTTTACCGATGCAGGTTAAGCAGTGGTCGGATGACGGGACGAAGGGCGAGTGGTGGTCTATTTATTGTTTCATTTTGCTTCTGCTTAAATAATCTGGTTGTTATGAACCTTCCTATTATTTGGACATGTGAAAACTATTTTCGAACTATGTCATGTTTTGATGTTCGGGAATATTTTGGAAAACGCTTTTTCGAAACTTGAATAATCATGGTGTTTGATTTATGAAGTTACAATTGTATATGTTGGATATTATGTCGAGATGTGATTCAGGTTAATGAAAACCTTGTAAAAATCGGGTTTATGAATCCCCGTGGGTCCAGATATGACTTGGACTAAGTAAAGATGTGTTGGTTAATGCCCTTGATTTCGAAAATGGATTCGAAAAATTTATTCTGATTTTTAGAAAGTCTGGAATTTCTTTAGAATCAAAGTGGGGTGTTACAGTTTGGTATCAGAGCCAGTCTGCATTTCTGTAGACTGGTTTATATGTGATTATGTGCTTTAGACCTTGTGTTATGACCACTCCTCTCTGTCACTCCGCGCTGCTTAAGGTATGTTTTGTTTAAGTATTAATGAAAATACTTATAATGTGAATTGTGATTTTGCACGAGTAGCAATGAAACTACTTGTGATGTTTTACATGAGTAGCAATGAAACTACTTATGAGGTTTTGCATGAGTAGCAATGAGACTACTCATGAAGTGATATATATGTTGTTTTGGGGCTTAGGAAATCTATCCACCTCAGGTTATGTGAACTCTAGTGTTTGACATTGAACTCTAGTGATATAGAGTTAAGTTCGGACTCTAGAGATTTCCTCGTTGTGAGTTTTAGTATAGTATTATTGAGATAAGTGTTGTTTATAGCATTTTCTCGCTATAAGATTCGTTCAGTGTCCTTAGAGTAGGACTATTCGTGACCCATCTCGAAAGAGAATGGTTAAGTAACGAGTGAATCTCTAGTGTATGAGATCACTTGGGGAAATATAACCTCAGTCGTCGAGGACCGGGAGTGTCATTTAGATGTCGCGATGCATTACTAATCGACCCACATAGTTTAGGAGAATCTAATGCGTATCATCGTCGTAACTCTTGAGAGTGGCTAAGCCTCGAGAGGGATGATGGTTGATAATTCTCGTACGTTAGATCGAGCGTAAATCCTGAAGACTGATGTATGGATGAAAGAAGGTGACGTCGTCCATAGGACGAGTGGATTGCTCCGACATCGCGTGAATATCCTGTGCGTTGGCTGCGAGGCACGCAGTTGTAAAAGGTATGAATTTGTAGTTAAGAATGATGTTGTGGCTCTATATGACTCGAGATGTTAAAATTGATGTTATGAAAAGCATGCTTATATGATTGAGCTTGACGATTATTGTACGACTGGAATTCTTTAAAACGTATTATGTGGTGATCGTATGAGTTTATGTGAATTTGTGTTAAAAATCATGTTAGGGCTGACTCTCTTATGTTGTATATGCGCGTACATGAGGTGTATATTGTGATTACATGTGACCCATGATGCTACGTACATGAAATTATATTTTTGTGCTGAAAATCGTATGAGAACTTCTCGTTATAGCCTCTATTTGTGCTCAGATTATCGTGGCCTAAAAGCTATTTCCTGGTTAAGACTTCTTCATAAATTTTGTAGTGCTTTGAGTTAGGTTTCTGTGAGTTTTAAAATCCCATGATTCAAAGTCGAATTGAATTTATTATAAATTTTTTAAGTTGTAACTGCGAGCAGTTTTTGAAATTTCAGGCAGAATTGTGAACCATGATGTTGGGCTGTTTTTGACAATGTTAATGTGACTATGTGAAAATATGATCAACATGAAACTTGTAGTACATGTCATAGGCTTTCTCTGGAAGTTGCAATCTTGCAATTTGGTGTTTTAGTTGATTTTATATGATTTTTCAAAGTTGGAGTTATGTCCAGAATTTTTAAAACAGTGGTTGTGTTAACGATTGAAATGTATACTCTGAAATGAGGCCCTTAACATGATTATTTGTAAAGATGCCCTTCTTGGAACTTGTAGCAATTCAAGTATAGTTTCTGTTGGTTTTAAGTTTGCATGATTCAGAGTTTTGTGGCATGAGATATTCCTGATTTAGTGACCTACTGTAATTTATAAATAGTTTCATTGACAGATTTCTTGACCGAAGTATTTTATGCTTAAACTCGGTTTTAAAGTTATTTTTGGCTTAAGTGATCAACATGAAAGTTGTAAATAATTGAGTTAGCTATCTTAGAGATTTTGAATTTCAGTAATATAATGTTTTTAGCTTCGGTTATTGTGCATACACTGATAACCTGTCAAGCTGTATGTCTTCATTTATCCACTACACCTATGTTTTGTATGTTTGCTGTACTATGTGCATTTAAATAATTTTATCTGCCTGAGTGTTTTTCATGAAAGTGATAGAGACCTGAGTTAGGGATATTTTCCAAGTAGTTTCATCATGATACGATATGTAAACTGAAAGCTACATGCATTTTAAATTCATTACGCATGCTGGAAATTGGTGCAAGTTCATGTTTAGGTTTCCAAATCGAGTTGTGAATTTCAAAATTTGCTTTTCGTCAATTTTCATGTATATGTGCCCTATGTGACTTAATTTGATTAGTATGATAATGTTAGCTGGAAACACTTGCGAGAGAAGCTTTACGCTAGACCTAGAAGTGTGAAAGCTATAGGTTGTGTATGTGGATTAGACTCGTATAGGACTACCGACACGATTAGCTGCCGGAGTAAAAGCTGTCGTGAAGGCCGACATTGTTGGTCGTAAGAGTCAAACGAGCTAACCATGCTATTGTTCGGCGTTGACCGTCGAGTTAGGAATGTTCCTGGCAGTGATGCCAATGTTCGATCCCTTTTGGGGAAATTGTTGTTGTCAAACCCACACCTCTGTAGTTTCGGGTTTTGTGGAGAAAAACCTTTGTCCTATCGGAGTATTTAGGAATTGTGAACCCAGAAATTGAATTTTTGGAATGCATCTCGAACCGAGTGCCGAACCTGAATGGGTGTAGCCACGCGAAGTGGTGGTCGAGCCCGCACGCCCGTGCTGAGAGATGTGAGGCCAACTGCAGTGACCGATCATTGACTCGCACGAGGGCTGCCGCCACCATCACCGAATGCCAAACTCCCCAGGTCAATGTGTACGGCCAAACCTTGACCTTGTAACTAGTATTCGAGTGGGTACACGTACGCGTCCTAGCGCCCCGCATATGCAGCGCCAGCGTGTGTGTCACCTCTCGGGTGACAGTGCATTAAACCCAGTCCGACCTTGTTCTTTTAGGGATCTTTGAACCAAAATTTTTTTTTGGTCAAGTTGTATGTTGATCTTTCGAACCGTTGTGTGAATTCCCTAATCAACAACCCTCGATGTGTGAGGTTGGTCGATTAGTTTCCTTTGTCACTTGTGAGATTTTCTCGGCATGGCGAAATAGTAGTCCGTATTAATGTGTGGCGGAGCCTTGAGTCTCGACTGGAGACCGACTTCGGGGAAGGAAATCATTATTGAGCCTTTAACCTTTACTTCCTAAACCGCATACGAGTGTTGTTCGTGTCGGCGAGGAGAGAAGCTTTGTCAATGGTATCAAACAGAACCGTGTGTTCTGAATGTACAGAGTTGAGAATAAGTGATGGTTATCGGTCCTATCATGATTTCTCGACCAAGTTAATAACTTAGCCTGATGGTTGACTCTACCACCGGGACTTGCGAGAATGCACGTCACATTCTAGCCTCGTGATGGTGGGAATGTGTGCGTGATCTCGTTGTATGTGTGAACTGTGACGAGATGCGTGATAGGCAGGACCCTACCTATATGGAGGTACCGGCGACCTGTTGGGACCGAGGGTCCATCAGGGAAAGGCCAGGAGGGGTACTCGTCAAAGTCCAGTGGTTGTAGTCAAGTCGAAGGCGAGGCGACTTGGAAGAGGGAGTACCGAACACCTTGTGTTAATTTTCCCCTTGTATTCTGGTTGTTTTAGTTTTCGAATTCCGAGGACAGAATTCATTGTAAGGTGGGTAGACTGTAATGCCCCGTTTGAATTAGAATTATTTGAGATTATTTATTGGTTTATTATTGCCATTATTATTGCTTATTATTATTATTATTATTATTATTAGTGAATATTTATTTGTGATTAAATGTCCAATTGTTTTAAATGCCTATTATTATTATATAAATATATATTGCGTGTATTATAAATATAGATAATTCGGATTAATTTATTATTTGTCGTCAATTATATTGATTGGGAGTTCTTGTTATTGCGTTTATTTTCGACCCAACTGAGATTAAGTTTAGCTCCACTTGTGATTGATCAATTTTTGGGCCTTTTCCATATGTTTATTCCTTGGCCCATTAGTAAATAATACTTCTTGCCCCCAAGAAGAGTAATCACACGATTCGTTCATCTTCCCCAAACTGAGCCTATCTTATCTTCGCGTTCAAAAAAACAGGTGCGATATTCCCGTGAGCATCTCGCACGTTCTCGCTGATCACTTTCCTATACATATGACCGAACCTTCTTCCTCATTCATCGTCTTCTTTGTAGCCAGGTTCTTCAATCTCTCTCTCTTGCATCTGTTTAAAAAAAAAATATGTGATTTTCGTACTTGCAACTTCGCCGCCGGAGTCATCTCATCAAAGCTTGGTCGCCATCGTTTTGAGTAGCTTCCCACACGCTCGCTCTGATCGCAAGCCTTCCCCAAACCAGCTGCCGTCTGCCATAGCCGAGGACGCCATTAATTCTGGCGAGCTCCCTTGCGCCATCTCCGACGTGAATAGCAGTCCCGGCGAGCCTCCTCCTTCGCGACCAGCAGGCATCATTCAAGGCCAAGAGCAGCATCCCGTGAATGTACGCAAGCCCACGTTTAGCAGCTCCCTCCTCCATTAACGCCGGGAAGCCCAGCCACCTTCCGGCAACCGTTCGGAGAACCCAACGTCCATCCGACTGAAAAGCGACGTCCTTTTTGCGTTCTCGGGCAGCCCCCAGTCCGTCCGAGCAAGTCGTTCGTGAGCAATAGCCATTCCTCGAGCTTCGAAGCCGATCGTCCGACCCGCTGTCGGGCCCGTTTCCCGCTTGATAACTCGTAGTTTTTCGAAGTCGGGTAACTTATTTGAATCCTCTCGTTAATACGGTCGTTTTCATATATTGCATGTTATATATATGTTGTGTTCGATCTACCGAAAGTTGATTTGAAGTCGGATTTCTCTTGATTTCTTTAATTGTTTGTATGTATAATTCGTTTAATCGTGGATTTTCGGAAGTGATTGGAACTCTCGATTTAATAAGCGTGAATACCGTTGTGTTGTTGTGTTAAATGTGTATAAGCTCGGAGTCTCATTTTGCTACTTCGTGTCGTCATTAGGTTGTTCGGGTCGTTCGAGTCCCCGTCGTTCATTTTTCATTATTATTGACGTTTCGTTTTTCCAAACAAACCCGGTTTCAAAATAGATTTTCAGACTCTTAAAATGTAGTATTTTTTTAAGTCTTGAACCTGGTTGCCACTGGAAATTTGTCGTCGAGATCGGTTGAGCCATTAGCATGTTAGCAGTTTCTGTTCAATCCCAGGCTCTGCTCGCAGGTTTCTTTTTTAAAATTCACAGGTTTCTTTTTCAGTATAAAAGATTTCACTTAAACTAACGTCCAAGTCGTGTAGTGCAGTGGTGCGCTGCTCTCTTTTCTGTGACTGAGGTCATAGGTTCGAATCTATATCTTGTGTGTTGTGGCTAATTTTTTTTTAATAAACATTAAGCTTCAGCAGCGCGGGCCATTAGGCCCGATTTCAAGCCGCGCTAGGCCCGATACTCCCTCAGCAGCCAGCCCGCGAACAGCCCATCCCAGCCCGCGTCCCTGGTCCCCTTAGCAGGCCATGTCTTTGGGCCCTTGCACCTTCCAGCGGCCCAATATTGTGCGCCGAGCCCAATACCTGGGCAGATTTTAGCCCAGTTGATTTTTTTAAGCCTTTTGTATTCCAGATGCCTGTTTTTTAATACCGATTTCAATTCTAAAAATTATTTTTCAAATGAGAAAAATTTAGGAAAAAATTATTTTAAGTCCCGAGATTCCAATTTAATTCTCCGAGTCCCATTTTTAAAAATGAGAGAGTTCCAAGTCCACGAAAAATCCAATTAAAACCCTTAAGACTTAATTTTTATTAAGTATGGGTTTTATATTAAATTTGAGCAGTGAGATAAATTATTGATAAATTATCTCGCTTCAATGTAGGTATTTGAGGAGTCGAGCCTCATCCTACTGTAACGCCCCACTTTTATTTGCCGAAAATCAGAATAATATTTCAAAATTTATTTCAAAATACTTGAGGCGCTACTCATTTTAAAATCAATAATGAATATTCATCAATCATCAATACTCAATCCTCAGTACTCATTCATCAATAATCAATAATCCAACAATGGTTCAGTTCAATAATCGATATCCAATCCATTTATCCAATACGCATACATACCTAGGGAATACATTCTCTATCAATAGTCCAGTAATCAATAAGACAATAATAACAATAATTTAATTTCATGCGGAAGCAATAACTACTTTTGTGACCACCACTCGCTTCCCTCCACCGTGCCTGCCATGCTAACCTGCATCCGTGAAGAGCAGGTGGGGATGAGCACAAGAGGAACAATAGTGCTCACCCCTATGCAATAAATGTTAACCTCAATAATAAACAGTATCAATAATCAAAGGTATGGTCTCAGCATGAACATAAATCAATCAACATGTCACATCTCCAATCACAAACACCAATATCATTACTCATGTGTACACACCTATCATTAGACTGCCGCTGGCCTGTTCGAGGGCACGCCATGTGACTTAGCTCTTCAACCAGACAATAGGAGTACATGTCGAAAGCACGCCATGTGACTTAGTTCGACACGCATATCAAAAGCACGCCATGTGACTTAGTCCGATATGGCCTTTCATTAGGACTTAGGGAGATTGCCACACAAGGGCACCGTACCGTAACTCGACGGGGACAACCGTACCGATGGCCGTAACAGCTCACATCGATAGGCTACATGATTCACATGCATACATTGATCATACCACATGAACATAAATAACATTTAAGGCATAGCATTTTAAATTAAACCCACCTGGTAAATCGGTAGAAAGGCACACAAACAGGTCGGTAGGTCGAGGGCTCGACTCCTCAAACGCCTACATTAAGTACAGATGCTATAATCAACATCCATTTGACTTAAACAGAAAACACAATCATACTTAGTCGAACTTGATTCGACTAAGTTGTTCGTGAAGTCCTGTGGACATTGGAACACTTAGACTCGACGCTAAGACTCAACCAAATACACATAGGAGTTCACATAATCTCAATCAAAAATTGACCAAGTCAAACACATAAAGAAATAGAAGGCGAGTCGGTTTACATTTTTGTTTTAATTGCAAAAGCCATATATTTGAAAATACTAGTTTTTAATCACAAAAACAAGTTGGTCAGGTCATTAAATGAGTTAGGCTCTGAATATTTACCAAAAATTCATCTCCCAGAACTTAGTATAATCACCAATTTTCAGCCCCAAACTCAAAGTACGCTGTTTTATAAAATTCGAGCAAGTTTTTGGCAAAAACGGGAATAAATTAACAACCAGACCAAATGAATGATTCACACTCTTAAATTTTTATCCAAGGAACCTCAGTATGCGAATACCATTATGTAAAAATCTCAGCCTTAACCACCTAACATGCAAATTAATAAAATTGCTACAACATTCAGCAGTTTTCGCATTTTAAATAAAACTAAAACATTTTGAACTCCAAAAATTCTAATATTTTAACAGCCTGCAATTACACATAAAACAAGCATCTCAACCAAAAATCAGAATTTTCTAACAATTAACCACTTTATCATAATTAAAACACTTTTCAACATAAATAGTAAACAAACTATTTACCCTATAAATATCAATCCAAAAATTCTAAAACTATTATACAGAAACCAAATCAGGCAAATTGACAACATATTAAAGTTTCATGTATTTTGGAGCACTACACAATTTATTATGAATTTAATACTGTTCTGCCCATAAATCACTATAATTTTTAAAAATAGCTACAGTCTGTGAAAAATTATGAACTTTTTACACGACATTTAATATAAACACACAAAATTACATATGAAATTTCATGACAATCGGAGCAGCACACAATTTATCATGAATTTATAAAAATTCAGCAGCTAGTTCGGTTTCGAAAAATCAAATAGGACCCAAAACACACTCAATTCGTCCTAGGCCTTCGCCATGAGGCCAAGGACTCGACAATGTTCCAAAATCCATAGTCCTAATATGAATTCGATGGGATTTCGCACGATTTCACGTTAATCGATAAACCCCCTATATAACGCATAATATATAATCCTAAATAACGAAATAACTTCAAAGCTCGAACACATATATAAACGAGA
>CACSLK010027800.1:179676-191531 GCA_902706635.1 Striga hermonthica
CACCTAGGTTTTCAACTTGTTTCCCAAGTATCATGGGAGTCGGGTAGGGTTTACTCAAGAGGCGGGCGCGGGTCGCCGGGTTAAGCCGAGGCACGGGTTCGGGGCGCGACCTAGGGTCGGTTCTCTCGGTTTAGACTTATGCTTTTCGGGCTTGGTTCGATTGAACGGAATTAAATTAAAACAAACATTTATATATATAACACACAATAATAATTAATATATATTTTTATAATTCATACAATAATATTTATTTAACAATAAACATTTAAACACATAGTAACATTTACGCAATTTAGACATTTATATAAATATTAATAATAATAATAATAATAATAATAATAATAATAATAATAATAATAATTAGGAAATTAAAAGCAATTAGGTATTTAGCAATAACAATTATAATAATATTAATAACAATAGCAAAATAATCAATTAGGAAATTAAATAATAATAATAAAGACAATAAATAATAAATAACCCAATTATTCCATATTCTAACGGATTGTATTTTGTTCACGCGATTAAACCGAAATCAACTAACGTCAAACGTATTTAAATAAAACGATCGGGTACTCCAACCTTTTATTTAAGCCGACATCACGACTAGCAAAATAATTATAATCTCATAAATAATATTCAATGAATAGAATATTCCGAGAAATTCTATAAATCGAACGGGGCGTTACAATCTATCTTCCTTAAAATATTTCTGTCCTCGGAAATACGAATGAACACGCATCTACAGGAAAACGACATACTCGAAAAGCATACACTCACGTGCAGGACTCAATCCGACTCGCCCTATGCTCATATGTTTGCCTTATTGCATAGGAGGGTGATCAATCCTGCCCGAGCTCAGGCGCACATCTTCTTGCAAGGGACCCAGTCTGACTTGGCCTGAACCCATGAGTACCAACAATTAACTTTGTACCTAACAACACACAAGACCTCAACAGGTCGTTCAGTGTATTGCCAGCGTACTCCGACTACCTCACCAACAAGGTGGACACGTGACGCCAAGTTTCAGTCTGGTATCCGAGTCATACTGATAACTTGCTCACGATTTTACCAAGGACCGGGTGTCTTCATCAGAAACTATGACACGATATACAACACACCCAGATGCTCATACCCATACGATATTGACTCCACGAGTCGAACGTAGCCCTTATGTGCAAACATAAGGATTGACCAATAGCAATACGGCATTCCCAATTTGCTCACTCGAGAAACTCTCAAATAAAGCATAGGGACTTGTTGACTATACTCCTTAATCCGAAATCATCGATTAAGGATTTACACACATTTAGTGGGACTTGGAGCTCTCAGTTCAAGGTTCGAACGAAAAGGGTTCAAAAGGATAACCAAGTATTCCAGCACGAAACGGTTTCAACAGTTCAGGAAAAACATGAATGGTTGGCCGTATACGCTGGTCTGGGGATTTCGTGCGTACGGTGATGGCGGCTGCAGTTCGCATGCGAGTCAACGGTCAGCCGCGCGCAAGCCTCCTGTTTCTCAACATGGTCGTGCGTGCTCGGCCACCACTTCACGTGGCTACACCCAGCCATAGCCGGCATTCCGTTCAAGGTTTTACAGGGAGGTTTCAATCTCAGATCACCAAAAGAAATGGTTTTACCAATTAACGAGAATTTTTGGGTCCAATATATATATTTCAGTCGTTTCACAATTTCAAAGGTTTCCAAAGTCTCAAATATTGCAAGGGGCATGTTCGAGTTCCAAGTCCACTACCTTCTCTAACCAGAACAAAACAATAACCACTGGACAACCTATGATATGGGGTCAGAAAAAACTTCCCAAAAGAAATGAGGATCAGTTCCTCAGCCAGGAACAATCCGAATCCCAGCGGTCACTACCAAAATAATGAACGCTTAGCTCATTCGACTCTTCCGACTGACAGTGTCGGCCATCACGTCAACTCTTGATTCAGGCGGCTAGATGTGCCGGCAGTCTTAAATGAGCTTCTAAAGATACAATGAACGAACATCAAAAGTGAAGGTGGCTCTGCACTCCACAATGTGTTTGTTCCAGACTCGACTATTCTCCTTAAGAGATTTATGCATAACCTTTTAAGGTGGAAGTAAATACTACTTGACATGCATCAAATCACTCAATTTGAAGTTTTACGCGAGGAAGGGGAAGATCAAACGAAATTATCAAAACACGAAAATTGGCTAACGAAAGAAGCTTCAAGCATAATTCAAAATTGTTTATCATACAAAATGGCAAGGGTTTGCAAAATTCTATAAGAAGATAAGAGTTCGATAAGGGACAAAGTTGCCTCGCATCCACGAGTCCACGATTTACCGCCTCCTTCTTCGGTTCAAGCTGTTCTCGGTAGGTCCTGCTGCTGCTAGGAAATCTCTCGCAGCTTAATATACTGAAGAAAATTTTCACAAAAGAATAGGTCATCGCCACCTTTGACTGGATTCTAATCACGCATCTAATGGTCCTATCGACAACGGTTACAGACTCCCGAATACCCAAATAGCTGGGACTCCTTCGGTCGTCTGTTCCCTTCATTTAAGCCTCCTCTTTTCAAGATGGCATTGCGAATGGTCCTCTCTTAATGACAACAAGTCTTATAGCAAAAGCACTACTACAAACAGAATTTAACTCGATAACATTATATCAAATTTCCAAACAAAGAATTTCTCAAGTCGGAACTTAACTCTATACCTCTAGAGTTCAAGTTCATACAACTAGCTCGCCACTCATGTAGAGTTCAAATACGCTTAAAAGCAGGAGGATAAATTCTTAAACCCCGATTTCATATCAATATTCAATAAGCATATCACGGAAACCTCAAAAATTATTCAGGTACTCATACCTGAGCTGGCGCGGCACGATGAGAGCGAGTGGTCATAACTTAAGGTCAAATCACATAATCAATTATATCACATTAACCAGTCTACAGAAACGCAGACTGGCTCTGATACCAAACTGTAACGCCCCACTTTTATTTACCGAAAATCAGAATAAATTTTTCAAAATTTATTTCAAAACACTTGAGGCGCTACTCATTTTAAAATCAATAATGAATATTCATCAATCATCAATACTCAATCCTCAGTACTCATTCATCAATAATCAATAATCCAACAATGGTTCAGTTCAATAATCGATATCCAATCCAATTTCCAATACGCATACATACCTAGGGAATACATTCTCTATCAATAGTCCAGTAATCAATAAGACAATAATAAAAATAATTCAATTTCATGCGGAAGAAATAACAACTTTTGTGATCACCACTCGCTACCCTCCACCGTGCCCGCCATGCTAACCTGCATCCGTGAAGAGCAGGTGGGGATGAGCACAAGAGGAACAATAGTGCTCACCACTATGCAATAAATGTTAACCTCAATAATAAACAATATCCATAATCAAAGGTATTGTCTCAGCATGAACATAAATCAATCAACATGTCACATCTCCAATCACAAACACCAATATCATTACTCATGTGTACACACCTATCATTAGACTACCGCTGGCCTGTTCGAGGGCACACCATGTGACTTAGCTCGTCAACCAGACAATAGGAGTACATGTCGAAAGCACGCCATGTGACTTAGTTCGACACGCATATCAAAAGCACGCCATGTGACTTAGTCCGATATGGCCTTTCATTAGGACTTAGGGAGATTGCCACACAAGGGCACCATACCGTAACTCGACGGGGACAACCGTACCGATGGCCGTAACAGCTCGCATCGATAGGCTACATGATTCACATGCATACATTGATCACACCACATGAACATAAATAACATTTAAGGCATAGCATTTTAAATTAAACCCACCTGGTAAATCGGTAGAAAGGCACACAAACAGGTCGGTAGGTCGAGGGCTCGACTCTTCAAACACCTACATTAAGTCCAGATGCTATAATCAATATCCATTTGACTTAAACAGAAAACACAATCATACTTAGTCGAACTTGATTCAACTAAGTTGTTCGTGAAGTCCTGTGGACATTGGAACACTTAGACTCGACGCTAAGACTCAACCAAATACACATAGGAGTTCACATAATCTCAATCAAAAATTGACCAAGTCAAACACATAAAGAAACAGAAGGCGAGTCGGTTTACATTTTTTTTAATTGCAAAAGCCATATATTTGAAAATACTAGTTTTTAATCACAAAAACAAGTTGGTCAGGTCATTAAATGAGTTAGGCTCTGAAATTTTTACCAAAAATTCATCTCCCAGAACTTAGTATAATCACCAATTTTCAGCCCCAAACTCAAAGTACGCTGTTTTATAAAATTCGAGCAAGTTTATGGCAAAAACGAGTATAAATTAACAACCAGACCAAATGAATGATTCACACTCTGAAATTTTTATCCAAGGAACCTTAATATGCGAATACCATTATGTAAAAATCTCAGCCTTAACCACCTAACATGCAAATTAATAAAATTGCTACAACATTCAGCAGTTTTCGCATTTTAAATAAAACCAAAACATTTTGAACTCCAAAAATTCTAATATTTTAAGCCTGAAATTACACATAAAACAAGCATCTCAACCAAAAATCAGAATTTTCTAACAATTAACCAATTTATCATAATTAAAACACTTTTCAGCATAAATAGTAAACAAACTATTTACCCTATAAATATCAATCCAAAAATTATAAAACTATTATACAGAAACCAAATCAGGCAAATTGACAACATATTAAAATTTCATGTATTTTGGAGCACTACACAATTTATTATGAATTTAACACTGTTCTGCCCATAAATCACTTTAATTTTTAAAAATATCTACACTCTGTGAAAAATTATGAACTTTTTACACGACATGTAATATTAATACACAAAATTACATATGAAATTTCCTGACAATCGGAGCAGCACACAATTTATCATGAATTTATAAAAATTCAGCAGCTAGTTCGGTTTCGAAAAATCAAATAGGATCCAAAACGCACTCAATTCGTCCAAGGCCTTTGCCATGAGGCCAAGGACTCGACAAGGTTCCAAAATCCACAGTCCTAATACAAATTCGATGGGATTTTGCACGATTTCACGTTAATCGATAAAACCCCTATATAACGCATAATATATAATCCTAAATAACGAAATAACTTCAAAGCTCGAACACATATATAAAGGAGAGGGAAATCGAGCTTTGGTACCATTCGCGGGATTAGTTTGAGCCGACGAACGAAACGACAGCCGAGACGGGTAGTTCGGAGGCCGGGAGTACGCTCGTCGGGGTCGACCATATCGGCTTGCGGGGCGGGGGTGCGTGTACGGATTCATGGAGGCTATTCACGGTGGAGGGCATCTGGGATGGGAGGCTGGGGACTGAAATTCACCTGGTAAATCTTCGGGGCTGAAGCTCGCGACCTCGGGAGTTTACTGTACGTTTGTGCTCGCTTTGCCGTGCAGGAGGATGGCGACGGTGGGTGCTGTGCTGTGAGGGTTGGCCGAGGACTCGAGGCCTGCTGGTACTCACGAGCAGCAACACGATGACACGTAGGGCTCGCCGGGAATCATCGGGTAAGGTGCTCTGCTCGTGACAATGTTACGGTGCTGGTTTCACGCGAACAGGGCTTGCCGGAATGGCGGTGAGAGCTTGCGGATGAAGGCTAAGGAATTGATGGTGATGGAGGCTTGATGGTAAGTTCTCTGTTGTTGGTGATGACACGATGCTGCTGATGGTGCAGATTTCTGCTTCTTTCACGATGGCGAGAGATGGTGATGATGATCGGATTTGCTTCTTGCAGGGGTGATGAAGCTGGTTGCTCTCTTTTCTTTTCTTTTTCTTTTTTTTTTAAAAAAAAGAACTATGATGAAAATGATGGCAGATGACGATGGTGAGAGAAAAAGAAACCTCGTCTTTCTGCTGCGATGTGGAGGTTCTTCAGCAGCAGATGAATGATAGTGACGGTGCGATCGATTGCGAGAGAAAGAAAAATCTCTCTTCTCCTCTCTATTTTGAAGACGAGGGGGGGGGGAAGAAATAAAATAGCTGCGGGATTGGGTTTTACTTGAGCTGAGGGAAAACTCCCAATAAATACACCTAGGTTTTCAACTTGTTTCCCAAGTATCATGGGAGTCGGGTAGGGTTTACTCAAGAGGCGGGCGCGGGTCGCCGGGTTAAGCCGAGGCACGGGTTCGGGGCGCGACCCAGGGTCAGTTCTCTCGGTTTAGAATTATGCTTTTCGGGCTTGGTTCGATTGAACGGAATTAAATTAAAACATACATTTATATATATAACACACAATAAAATTTAATATATATTTTTATAATTCATACAATAATATTTATTTAACAATAAACATTTAAACACATAGTAACATTTACGCAATTTAGACATTTATATAAATAATAATAATAATAATAATAATAATAATAATAATAATAATAATAATAATAATAATAATAATAATAATAATAATAATAATAATAATCAGTTAAATAATTAAAAGCAATTAGGTATTTAGCAATAACAATTATAATAATATTAATAACAATAGCAAAATAATCAATTAGGAAATTCAATAATAATAATAAAGACAATAAATAATAAATAACCCAATTATTCCATATTCTAACGGATTGTATTTGGTTCACGCGATTAAACCGAAATCAACTAACGTCAAACGTTTTTAAATAAAACGATCGGGTACTCCAACCTTTTATTTAAGCCGACATCGCGACTAGCAAAATAATTATAATCTCATAAATAATATTCAATGAATAGAATATTCTGAGAAATTCTATAAATCGAACGGGGCGTTACACCTACGTACTTGCTCTTGTGTGCATTTTCTACCGAGCTATCCAAGTGGGTTTACTTATAAAATTGTCTATGCCATACGTGTTGGTTAATGTTTTGTTGGTATGGTCAACGTATGCATGTGAACCATGTAGCCTACTGATGTGAGTTGTTACTGCCGTCGGTACGGTTGTCCCCGTCGAGTTACGGTACGGTTGCCCTTGCGAGGTAAGTCTCCTTAAGACCTAATGAAAGGCTGTGTCCGTTACAGTGGCACGCACTCCCGTCGTTAGGGTTTATGCATCCCCTTTCCGCGGCTAATGATAGATGTGCACATGAGTGAGTTATTGTTGTGATTAGGAGATGAGACACGATGATGATTGATTTATATTCATACTGCGACCATACCATCTTTACATGTATTATTTATGTTCATAGTAGTGAGCACGCTTTTCATCAAGTGCTCATTCCCACCTGCTCTTTACCGATGCAGGTTAAGCAGTGGCCGGATGATGGGACGAAGGGCGAGTGGTGGTCTATTTATTGTTTCATTTTGCTTCTGCTTAAATAATCTGGTTGTTATGAACCTTCCTATGATTTGGACATGTGAAAACTATTTTCGAACTATGTCATGTTTTGATGTTCCGGAATATTTTGGAAAACGCTTTTTCGAAACTTGAATAATCATGGTGTTTGATTTATGAAGTTACAATTGTTCATGTTGGATATTATGTCGAGATGTGATTCAGGTTAATGAAAACCTTGTAAAAATCGGGTTTATGAATCCCCGTGGGTCCAGATATGACTTGGACTAAGTAAAGATGTGTGGGTTAATGCCTTTGATTTCAAAAATGGATTCGAAAAATTTATTCTGATTTTTAGAAAGTCCGGAATTTGTTTAGAATCAAAGTGGGGTGTTACAGATAGGCCGAGGTCGACGCGAGCAGCTATGGAGTCGGCCAGATTGCACGAGGACCACCTTGCGGCGGTCCGCAAGGCGAAGCCAAATATTATTTATTCGTGCATCGCACGGGCTACGCACTAGTACTCCTATCAGCCTATTGAGGAAAAATGTCTTATTAGTGCCTGAATTCAAGTACAAACTTCTTTTCTGTGGGACAATTTTCATCCCCGCGTGTAGCCCTGTTCCCGAGCTTAATCGCAGCAGCCCGTGAACCTTCGCCGCGACCCTGGCAGCGACCGTTAGCCTCCGACGAGCCCCATTAGCCGCTGCTCTTCCTCCGCGAGACGTAACGAAGTCGTCAAGCCTCATGGTGCCGTTCGTTCCTTGCGACCGTTTGTTGTCTTGTTTCGAACACTCCCTGGGGTGGTGTTTAGTAAAGATTTGATGGGCAAGGGATAACCGAGCTACCCGACTCGGGTCGATCTTGAAGGAAGGCTATTCGGAGCTTTGTCTACTAAATGATCGTCCAAATCACAAAAAGGGAAAATAAAATCCTAAACATTCTAAGCAATGGATTGGATGGTTGATTAACACTAATTTAGCACTTAAAACGAGCAATTAATTGAAAGCAAGATCAAAAGACGAGCAATTAGCAAACTAGATCACCGGAGTCTCATGCCATAACCATAACGGGATGATAATCAATAGACATACGGAATAAACGAGCTACGAGCATTAGATTGCTAATCCTAGTCGTCTAACCGAGATCAACAAGCAATTAACGGCTGTATCTACTCAAGCAAGCAATCAAGTTCAAGCATTTCCACCATCATCAATCAAATCCAATTTACTCTAATGAACATTATAAGTAAAACCGGAGCAAAAACGAAGTAAAGATCTTTAAAACTAAATACTCAATCTCCCATTGCGTGGACGATGAAAAACGGAGTCAAAAGCTCGAAACTTGAACAAAACCGAAGTCGCCGGAAAATCACCCGGAAAATAGCATAAGCTCCTAATCTAGAGAGCAAAATTAAAACATAAACTAAATGAGAGAATGATGTCCAAAATGCAAAGGAACAAAAATATTTATACTCCAGCCCAAACACACACTAGAAAAACGCACATTAAGTAAAACACTCCCGAGCTCTCCACAGTTCCCGCGAGCTCGCCGGAGGTGATGTGCATGGGTGGAGACACTCTCGAGCTCGCCGTTGGTGTCGCGGGCACGCGAGTGAGGGGCTTCTTGGGCGTGGGGGCACTCCCGATGTCGCGGCTGTTGGCGCGAGCACGTGAGTGGCAGGTAGCGTGCAGCATGCGGGCGGGTTACTCTCGAGCTCGCCAGGTCCTTCGCGGGGTCGCGAGTGTGTCGCTGGCGGCATGGGGCGCGCGGTCGTGCACTCTCGAGCACGCCAGATCTTTCGCGAGCGCGCGAGTTGGCGGGCGGCACGCGTGTGTTGGCAGAAGCGTCGTGCGCGGTTATGCAGTTGTGCGGGTGTGCTGGCATGCGGCGCGTAGGCGCGCAGGTGTGGCTGCGAGCTCGCGAGTTGGGCCTGCTTAACTTGTGACTGCATCGGCTAAGGTTCGAAACTCTCGGTTTGAAATGGTTCGTGCGAATGGCTCGACATTTCTTGGGATTCACGGTTCGACTCTTCTCGTTCAACCTCGAAATAAACCTGAAAATATACCAAAAGCACGGGAAAGTACGCCAAAATATAAAATGAAATGAAAAGCATAAAATCACACAAAATGCGACAAAATGGACCGGTCGACTCAAAAACGAACCTAGAACCGACTCAATAACACAAATAAACACATAAAAATAAGCACAAAAACATAACAAACAACTCCCCCACACTTAGCTTTTTGCTTGTCCTCAAACAAACAAAATAGCAAATAGCTCGAGGAGATATATCGAACGGGCCAAAATTAACGAACATGCAAAATGACACTCTCATTATCATCCCGTTATCCCAAAATCAAAATCCAATCCGAGACACGGTCCCCTCATAGTGAATCAAATGAAACAAAAACTCGTCCAAAGTCATTCCACAAATGATTACTCGAGTTAAACCTCCTCATTCACATATACGTGCAAAAACCATAAATGATCTACAAAACATGAAATAATAAGCACGAGATCAATAAGCCAACTCCCCAATTTTCTTCTTTTTCTCTTTTTTTTATTATATATTTTTTTTTTTTTTTAAATGAGCCACTTTTTCCAAATGAGAGCCGTTAGGACGATTATTACCTAGGTTTAACCTCGGGGTTTGTCCCGGAGTCTCCTAGGCCGGTTTCTCGTGCTCATTGACTCGATCTATCTCGAAGATTAACCGAGCCAAGAGAAGCCTAATCCTTTCGACTCCCACGAACTCATTTCGTGAGCTTCTTTTTCCAAACAAGGTTTCCGGACGAGATGATCTAGGTTTAACCCTCGAGGGGTTTTCTCGAGTTTCCTAAACTGGTTTCCCGGGCTCATTATCCCAATCCACGAATGGCTCGAAATAAGAGGAGCCTAATCCGTACTTCCTCGCGAACTCACTTTTTATTCTCTCTTTTTTTTTAGGGGGTGGCACACAAAGGTACATCACAAATACAATCATAATCATCAAAACTCCATTACGACGTACACAAAGTGTATAGATAACACGTTACAACGATAATCGAACATAAGGTAAGCATGCCTCAAGCCAACCAATCGAGAACAAACAAAGGACAAAACAATTCCGTTAATCCACATGCGAGTTCCAATATCAACGAATCATCAATCAATTAAAGGAAACCGTCAAATTCATCAAGTACATTAAGCATGAATGCTAATAGTGAAACCAATCAATAATCTCGACTCACCACTTAGCTAATTCAACTTTCGAACAAACATCAAGTTTCATGTGGGAGAGATGACACAAACACACAAAAACTCAAATAAAACCAGTCCACGACACGACAAAGACGAAAAAATAAGGCACAAAAATGAAGAAAACATCACTTAAACATGCATAATCACGAAATCCCTCCCCCACACTTCAAACAAAGCAATGTCCTCATTGCTTGACCAAAAAGCATAGGAGAAGGCACATAATCACGTAAGTTCATGCGATAAAAATGAAAACGAGAGGCAAAAATCAAAGAAACGAGACAAGAGAACACAAAGACACACAAAAAGCAAAGAAAGAAAGAGAAAATAGGAAAAGAAAATGCGTACTCGACACGGTGGTCGTCACCACCGTGTGTTCAATAATGGTCGTCCGGAGGGAATAGAAGAGGTCAACCGAAGGCCATCGAGCATGAAATGGAGCCATCCGAATGGTGCAACATTGAAGCACTTGAAACGAGAGAGGCCATGTGTGTGTCTCGGAGAGATAGCAACCATGCATGCATAAACTCGACGTAGACACACGTTCACGTGAAAGCGCAAAAATCGGGCCTCGAAGTCCTTGTCGGTCCCCGCTATGGTCCAACACAACGAGCTCCGTTTGTATGCAATGCATAAACGATTACCGGCGCTTGCCGTAAGTAGGTACCTACAAACTCAAAATCCCGGTAAAAACACACATATATGTGGCACGCCCGGCAAGACGTGCCGAAACACACAAGTTCAACCCAAGTATCTCAATACGACTACTCCGACAAGAGTAGTAATCCAAGCACAACGCATAAAATGATAGTACGGAAATACAAATCGAAATGACGTTGGACCTTGGAAAATGTCGAGAAAAACAGTCGCCGGAGTTCGTAAATAAAAAAATATAGAAAAATTGGAGATCCGGTCGCCGGAAAAGGTACCAAACGAAAGGAATCAATGGTATATGACAAGAAAAGCTCAAAAATACTAACCGGAAACTCGGTGGGTGTTCGTTCGCCGGAAAAAAATGGTCGCCGGAAAAGTTCGCCAGATCCGGCGACGATGGCCAGAAAAATGAGCGTTCCAGCGAGACGAGTCCGGGAGTGCCTTCGAATTTCGGTGGGTCCATGTGAGTCACCGGCAATTTGAATTTGAAGGTTGAAGAGAATTATAGATCTACGAGCTTTCGCCGGAAAATCAGAAGTCTTCTCGCCGGATTTTTCCGTTGACGTTCGGATATGTTGTTGGTGTCAACGAGAGCTTCGCGTTGATATAAAATTCGGCACGATCAGAGAAATTTGGCCAGAAAAGGTGGCGGCAGGCGGCGGCACACGGCGGC